>JANHGB010008031.1:0-14696 GCA_026283785.1 Coracopsis vasa
AAAAAAAAATAATGGTCAGAATTCTAGAATTCTTTCCTTACCTGTTTTTCTTGGAAATAGCTGACCTGTTTTCAGTAGAGGTGCAATATATTCAAATATATGCTTTATAGTTTCTCAGCCTTCCTAGTTTTGTAGTTTGGTGAAATTTATAAACAATGGAAAAATGAAATTAATAATGAAAAGTTTGGTTCTTTTTCATTTATTTCTGTAGGGTTTATATGATGGACTGAGAAACCTTTTATTTACAGAATGGCTTTATTAAAAGAAAAAATAAAGTATTTGATGAAGGATAAAGACTAACACTCTCAGAAAATTAGAATTCAGTTGTGTTGTTATAGTTTAGAATAGCCCTCACAGGTGAACACTAAATGCTTTTGCAGTTAAATTGTGTGGTAAGCTCTTCAGTTTTATACACCGGAGAGTGTTTTAATAACTCTTATGGGGGCAAAGGAGTATTATGCTTTTGATGAGAGAGAAGATCCTAGCATAAAATAATGTTACCAGAACAGTAAGATCTCTCTTTAGACAAACTAGAACTCTCATAGTCTCACTGTAATGAGAATTAGAAGCAGAGAACAGTGTCTGTATGTATGTTGATATAAACTGCAGTCTACATCTTTCTCTTACAGATTGTCATACTGAAGGGCAGAATATCCTTTTCACTGATGGAGAATATATTAATCAAATAGCAGCATCTAGAGATGTAAGTCTTACATGTATTGGGTAAACTACTTACAGCTTCCTTTTTAGTTCCTGTTTGCTTTTTCTTCACTAACACTGAAATCCGTGTAGCTGGAGATAACTAGCTAGATAACTAGTAAGAAACTGCCACATTTGTGCATAAAGGAGCAGTAGTTTGGTATCTATCCACACAATTTTGATTTTTGATAGATTTTTCAGGTATTTTTCTATTTTTCAGATAAGTTTTCAGGAAAAAAATTGTTGCTCTTCCTGATGAAAATAATCTTATGTGGAATAATGGCTTTTTAACATGTTAATTGTTCAGGGTCTCTATGGGATAAGCTTCTTAGAGCTTAATAATTTTTTTTTTCTAATTTAATTCCCTATAATTGCTTTGGTACTTGTTGGGGAATTTCAGCCAGATTTAATACATGAGGTATGAAAGATACTATGTTCCAATAGATTTTTTTTATATGTAAATTGCCTATTGGCCAAAGCTGTAGAACCAACTAAATGTTTCTAGTAGGGGCAAAACCAGTTTTAGCTATTCTCTGTTTTCTTTGGCAGACAGTTATTATGTTCTTAGTTCTGGACAGGTCCTTGTTTTTAGAGAAAGCTGTAAAACAGGGTTGGGGTGAGACAGGGTTGCCAAAAGATGCCAGACGAGCATCTGTAAGAAAACCAGGATCAATCCATTTTTGTGCTAACAGAACAGTTGTGGGGTTTTTAACATGGCCAGAATTTTGGGTTCTGAATCGGGAGAATTCGAGGGCTTAAAAGATAGATGTAAATAGTTGCAAAAGCAAGATTTCTATGTTAAAATTCAAAGTTAATTATTTCTGTAACAATTTACTATTTTCGTAGTGTTCATAGTATTTTTGTAGAAGCCAGTATATGTAATATATTTAAGGTCTGTTCAGCTCATCCTGTTTTGCATTTTCTTCTTTTCTCCTCTATGATAAATGTTACTTTATCCATGTGTTCTCTAATAACTTAGTCTGAAATAGTATTATGTGGATGTACTTAGGCCATGAAAAGTAAATTAATGCATTTATTCCACAGTATAAAGTAGATTTTAAAAAAAATATTTATTTATTTATTGCAGGATGGCTTTGTAGTGCGAATATTTGCAACAAGTACTGAGCCAGTACTGCAACAAGAACTGCAGCTTAAGCTTGCTAGAAAATGCTTACATGCATGTGGCATCTCCTTATTTGATCTGGAGAAAGACCTGCACATTATCAGTAAGTCCGCTTCTTTGAAGGTGAATAAGAAGCCTGGTAATTCAAATAATAAAACTGAAACTCTGTCCTTGCCTTTGTTTGGCTTTATTATGTACGAGAAGGTGTAGCTCAGTTATAAACATGTGAAGAAGTACAACGGTTTTGAAAGTGTTGAAGTGTTATTTGACTCATAGTAATCCATATGCCTAGTTTGAACCACCTTTCTGTCTATAGCACTATCCATGGTTTTCCAGTGTTTTTCTCTAGTTCTGTAATAAATACAATATTATTTGAAGCTTGGACTTCATACTAGCACTCCTATAACATGTATTTAAGCTACAGAGCTCTTTGCTGTGAGTCAAAGTTAACAAAAGTTGAAAGGACTGCTGGCTGGACTAATGGAAAAGAAATGCACTGAAAAATACCAAATACATGGAAATAAATGTTTTGCATCAGAATTTCAGTTGCAAAATTCTTGGTGTCTGTGAAGGTAATTTGGAGAAATATCAGTTGGCTTTTGCTTTGGGTTTTTTTGTTTGTTTTTTTTTTTTTCCTCTGTTAGCTGTCTGCTCTTGGCACTATCAGAACAAATGCATCTTTGGCCACATGGAGCTTTTGTCTGACCAGTTTCTCTTATGCTAGTGCTTTTCCTCTTTGAACAACTCTGTCAGGTCTATCCCAGTAAGCCGCCTTGTGGCAGCAAAACTTTGTTTCACTTGTAACTTTCTTAGACCTTCATTATGAGACCTTCTCCCTGGCAAATTTAGGTCTGTAAACTGGTCTGTGAAAGTGCCTGTCTAAACTGTTCAGTTAACACAGTCTTACTTGCACAGGTACAGGATTTGATGAGGAATCAGCTGTCCTTGGTGCCGGAAGAGAGTTTGCACTAATGAAAACCGCTAGTGGAAAGGTACTGAAAATGTTCTGTAGTAAAGAACAAATTGCATCAATGTATCTCTAAATGCTTTTTAATTTATTTTCCCCAATTCCTTTCTTGCCTTTTTAGTATGTTAGGATGAATTTATATGACTATATTTAAATACATTTTTGGAGCCCATGTTAAAGAGAAAAAGACAAATGGTTATTTGAAAGCATAAACAGATGGTGTTGGAAACATTGAGAAATCTGTGGCTTGGGTTTATAGGAATTGCTGTAGTCGATCTCACTTAGAGACAGTATGAGGCTTTGTTTAAGATTTGAAGGACAGAATTACCTTTTGTCTACAAATGATGTACATTTGCAGAATTTTTTACCTCATAACTTTGCATAAGTCTAACCACTGTAATTTGTTTAAATCCCAGCCTGATTTTTCTGATACCTCAGAGAATTATTGACTTCCCCCATGCAAAGTTTTTCAATTCATTCCTTTAAACCTCTTTGGAACAGTTTCGTATGTTGGTTCTGCTCAGTGGAGACTGTATTTCAGAGGCATTTGAATATTCATTGAAATGTAAAAATAATTTTGCTTTCTGCCACTATGACTTTTTACATGATTTACTGTGTGTCTATTTTGGTTTGGGAAACTAATGTTATTCAACTTGTATAAGCATAGTTCTTTGTTTTCCTGTGTTCATAATTGTGGTATTTTTATTGGAATAAAGGCCTTGCTCTCCTACTTTCAAAACAGTGAGAGTGCTGAAAATGTTCATAAATAAACATAACCATTTTTTCTTAATGAAATTTAATGGCATGAAACAGCATTTGACCAAGCAGAACTCTTCAGACATCAGAAGAGACAGATTTGTTTGATCTTCAGAATAACAAATGCCTCTTCAATATAAAATTAACAAATTCCTAGTTTTGATATCTAAAGTTTTGTGTCTAGGTATGAAATACACTTCATAAAACAATGAAAATGGCTTTAAGTGCCCACATAGGTTAACACACCCATTTTATAGTATTATGGAGAAGCATGGTTCTAGAGGAAGCTTTTTAGTCCATATTAGTAGTTTTGTTTGTTGATGTGGAATATTTTATTCTGTGTTATGTGCTCTGTGGCCACTGTGAATTTACTGAAAATAAGTTTTAAAAATGTGTTGAATCATATTCAAGGTTGTAGCAATTTGGTATTTTAAATTTTTTTTATTGTCATAGTACCATTTTGGTTTTGCACAAACCAGACATTTTTCTGAAGTCTAAATGCATAGTTTTCTCTAGGTAGTTCCTCTTGAACAGTTCTTTCTTTTGTGTTTAATTCATCTAGCCAAACAATTATATATGAAAACTGTGGCACAGTAGAAAGCACATTTTAAAACAAGCAGAATCTAATCAGAATGTTTCCCCCATCAAGGTGAAATTCACGGGTTTAGGGTAGAGGTACTGAAAAGACAGGATTTAAAAACAGTGCAACTTGAAAAATGATGTAAGTTTTAAGTGCTGTGGCATAACTGAAAATGATAAACTGTTTTCTTCTAGATTTATTATACTGGTAAATATCAAAGCCTTGGTATCAAACAAGGTGGTCCTTCAGCAGGAAAATGGGTGGAACTCCCAATCACAAAATCTCCAAAGATTATTCAGTTCTCTGTTGGACATGATGGCTCACATGCCTTACTTGTTGCTGAAGATGGGAGCATATTCTTCACAGGTTCTGCTAGTAAAGGAGAGGATGGCGAATCAAGTATGTATTATGCTTGCTTGACTAATGGTTGATAAAAGCCTATTAACCACCTTTTAATTTGAAAATAAAGGGTTTAACATTTTCCAAGAACAGGTAAGCATGCCACTGGGTTTGAATTTTATGTGAGCCGCAGGTCTTGACAACCAGTGCCACCATGTCACCTAGCAAGAGTTGCTGATCTCAGTTTTACTACAGTTTGGATTGTGTGATGGGAGTGCTATTTTAGAGTTGTCCTGAGAAAAGGCAGTCATAAGTGTGGTCAAGAGGCCATGCTGTCTGCCTGGGACTTTGTCTGAAATACTGAAAAGCCAAACTTTTGCCTCTTCACAGTTGTTTTAGAGAACTTTGGAAATGGGTGTTTTGCCAGCTAATGCCTCTCCATAACAGAGAAGTACATTGATTAGAAATTGTAGAAGCATGGTCTTCTGTCTTCAAGCAGAACTTTTCAGACATTAGAGAAGACAGATTAATTTGATTAGCTACACTATTGTATTCCGCAAGAATGTGCGGGGTTTCCAATGTAATGTAACTAAAGTACAGTGATACATATGGAGTGGATTCTTGAATATATTCGGGAGAGAGGAAGTTAATAGTAGTACTAGTAGTACTTTTACACACTTGTGTAAAAGTATTTGGATAACAAACTTGGTATGTGCTATAGTAACTTTGTGGAGTCTTCTTAAATGCAAATCTACTTAAAACTATGTGGGACAAAATCGTGCTACTTTCTCCAGTAAATGTAAAGGAAATCTAAGAGATTGAAAGAAAAAGATTGCAGGAAATATACTCACAGGCACACATTTCCAGATTTCTTTGAAGAATTATTGAGAAGTTAGCCAAAACACAATTGAACTGATTATTTTTGTTGTGTGTTTAATTAAACTACAACTTTAGATGAAACAGAAATTTAGCACTTTGAAGTAAATTGCTGTCACTACTTTTGTTTGAACTAACAAAATTTAGGTGGAAAGATTTAGTGCTTTGCTAGATCTTCTTATTGAAAAGTCCATCTGAGGAACTGATCAAGGTCTTTCTGAGTTCTTTTGAAAGTGCCTTACCCAATTCTCTTTGTCACTTCTTAATTTGGCTCAGAGTGGATATGCACAAGTTTGGGTTTTTTTCCCCCTGATTTCTTTTAAATTTGTGTTGGAAGACAGGGTGTGTGTGTGTTCTTTGTAGAAAGTTGGTAATTGTCATCAAGTGAAAGTAGCTGGCAGTTCTCTCACTTCCATGAAAATTCGCAGGCAGTAATGGCAGCTGTGAGTGGTTTTATCCAGTCTTCAGCTATGTTGTTACTGTTTCATTTGAGGCCAGATTGCAAACAATGATATTGGGGTGAGTTGGGGAGGTTTTAGTACTTTTTCCTCCTTTTTTTTCTCTTGTGGGAATATGTTCTGACTGAAAGTTTTCTAATCAGGGTTTTAATAAATAGAGGATTTAGTATGTTCTTAAAAAAAAAAGAGAAAAGAACTTGTGTAACATTTCTTTGTGGATTTATTGTACATATATTGCCATATATATTCTCCTCAGTTGGCAGTGAGGACTTTTTTAATATGCTCTGCTTTGTGAAGTTCACAAAGTTAGTTCAGTATATGTGTGTGTATGTACATGTATATAAAAAGAAAACCTTCAAGAGTAATTCATGAAAGTTACCTATCTAATGATGACTTTGTTTGCCATAAATTTTTTTGAGAGAAACCAGTGTAATTCAATAAAAATTAGACCAGGAGATCATATAGATGGAATTTGTTTTTGGGTTTTTTTTGGTCAGTGACAACCCAAAAGCTAACCCCTAATTAAAAACAACAGGGAAAAAAAAAATTACTGTGGCTTTGAATGTTTGGGATTTTTTGTGGGGTTTTTTTTGGTTTTTTTTTTTTTTGTAAAATGACTTGTAATTTATCTATTAATTTAAAGCTAAAAGCAGACGGCAGTCAAAACCATACAAGCCTAAAAAAATCATTAAAATGGAAGGAAAGATTGTCATATCTACAGCATGCAATAATGGCAGCAGTTCTGTAATTTCAAAAGATGGAGAACTCTACATGTTTGGAAAAGATGCCATTTACTCTGATAGTACAAGTAAGTTAATATTTGTTTTTTAAGTGATTTCTCAACTACAGTAATTAAGTCTGGAACGTTTTGGCCTGTGGAAGTCTGTGTGTTTCTTACTCTCCTAACAGAATTTTCTAATTTCTGCTGATTCAGCCAAGTATGACAGAAGGATAGAAAGAGAAGAGTTTCATTAGATTCTGTAAAAATATGTAACAGCACTGGTGACAAATACCTGAATGAATGCTTCCACTAAGCAGAAAAAATAAAAAAAGATAATTTGTTGTATTAATCTGACACTAAAAGGCCACACAGGGAAAAGTCACAGAAATGAGATGTCATGAATAAAGGCTGTAGGATACCAAGCCTTATACATTGCTCACAAGACAGCCTGTTTTGACTTCACAGGTGATCCAGTACATCTCAATTTAAATGAAATACTAAAGAAATAAATTTCAATGGCATTATGACAACTTAAGAATCGTTTTTCAGAGCAAGTGATTTGCAGCAGTGTTTGCTTTGGCTTTCCTTCCTTTGCACGACAAATGGTCTAGGCCTAATTCTCCTTTTACTTTTTATTCTAGCACTTGTTTTTTGTATTTGCTGTTTTTTTTCCTTGAAATTGATCTAAAAATTGATAGTATCCACTAGCAATTTTGTTATAATCAGTGAAGTTTGTTTCTTACATAGAAAGTGCAGTTTATCACTCAAGTGTTTAATGTCTTATAGGTTTGGTAACAGATTTGAAAGGCCATTTTGTGACTCAAGTAGCCATGGGCAAAGCTCACACCTGTGTGTTAATGAAGAATGGAGAAGTTTGGACATTTGGCGTAAATAATAAAGGACAGTGTGGACGAGACACAGGCTCCATGAGCCAGGGAGGAAAAGGTAAGAAACCTAGATTTTTATTTTTGTTTGCTGGAAAAGGTTACAAGTGAAACCATAGCTAAGCATTTTATTTATTATCATTCCAATACTAAAGCTTAACTATATGCATCATCCTTAAAAAAACCAGGTATGGATACTTTCACTTCAGCTGTCGGTTATTTAGTGTTGTGCACATACTAATAAACTTAGTTACATTTAAAAAACAAAGCTCAATTACTTTTCTTCAGTGGATGAAAAAGCTTTTCTTAAAAAAAAAAAAAAAAAAAGAAGTTAAACCAAAACTCATCATTTCTTGTGTAACTATGTGCTGTTTTCCTAGTAAGAAAAAATCTTCTACCTGCAAACAACATTTAGTCTTGAGGCTTTTTTTCCTAAACAGGCATAAATGCAAGTCTACATCTTTCTCTACACAACTGAACTTTCCCGTTACTCCTAAGTATAGGTATGAAAAAGCATACTGATTCACCTTTGCCTGATTGGAGTATTTTATATATGACAAGTAAATGACCTGTTACTTGCATACTGAATATAAATGCTTCATTTCCCTCTTAGTTGTAAAACCCAGCTATATATTATACCCATGCTCAGAGAGGTTTCAGAAGTGTCATTGTGCTGGCAGAGGGTGCAAATCAGGCGTGCTTAGCCATTTCTTTTAGAACCTGATCTGTGAGTGTTCTTCATAGCTTCCTCAGTAGCTAACGTTGGCCACGCAAAAACAGCTGTTTCTTGTTTTGATATCTTAAATTAGGTTTTGGAGTTGAGAACATGGCAACAGCCATGGATGAAGACCTAGAAGAGGAACTGGATGAAAAAGATGAGAAGTCCATGATGTGTCCTCCAGGCATGCATAAATGGAAGCTGGAGCAGTGTATGGTGTGCACTGTATGTGGAGATTGCACAGGCTATGGAGCTAGCTGTGTTAGTAGTGGGCGTCCTGACAGAGTACCTGGAGGGTAAGGAGACGTATGGAAATACACTTGCTATAGTGTGTGGAATGTAAACTGAGTTGATGTATTTTTAAGCTTCAGTCTGAGGTGAAATCATATCTAAAAAGGAGCTGCACTTTTAAAATCAGAAGTAGGCTAAAATTTTTCTAAACATCTGGATGGTTGTAGGTGATCTGGTTTTAAACACATTTTTTTACATTTCTTTAGCCTATAGGTCTTTACTAGGAGCTATTGAATATGAGCACCAGTATAATCTTTCTCATGACAGAGCTACTGGCTTTGGCATAACCTTTCTTAATCCTATGATGGAAGCTTTTTTATCTTGCTTTTCTGGTTGCTTTTGTCTGTCACCTCAGGGTTGAGCTGCATAAAGGGCCACTGCTTTACATATTCCCATTACTATTTCTTCAGCATTGCATGTACTCATTTTTTCTGTATGTTTTCATGTGGTGTATGTTTAATTAAATGGAGAAAAGATAATGCTGAGAAGTCAGTTCAGATACGTGTGGTCAGTGTATGCGCCCTGGCACCATGCAACAGCAACTAGCTTTTAAACTGCTATGCTTTGTGTTTATCTTGGGAAAATGACATATCCACAGTAGAACAAACTAATAATGTATGTTTGAGTTACCAAGGCATCAGTAATGCGCGAAAATAAAAGATAGTGATGAAGCAACTCTCTTTGCTGCAGAATCTGTGGCTGTGGCTCAGGTGAGTCTGGCTGTGCTGTATGTGGCTGCTGCAAGGCGTGTGCTAGAGAACTGGATGGCCAGGAAGCAAGGCAACGAGGAATCCTTGATGCTGTAAAAGAGATGATACCTTTAGATCTCTTGCTAGGTAAGTGATGCAAAATTAGCAAGATTACTTTAAATTTTCTTTCTTACTACACTCTTTTTTTTTTCCCCCCTCAGTACATTTGTTTATACTCTTTAATAGACTCAATCCCACTGCTGACTTCTGAAACATGATTTGTAATAACACATTAGTTTAGAAATAAGTTTGTTCTCTTCAGTTAGTATTTTGATTCTTTTGTATGATAAAACTATCTTAAATAATCCAGTTCTTTCTTTCCAATAAAATTACTGGGATTTTAGGATTACAGGACAGTGTTAGTATAAAATTGTTGAAATGGATAAAATATTTCATATCAAAGAGATTCGTTTATTGGTGATATAGCAAAGTGGCATCATACTGGTAAGTGAAATATTTTAAACTTGCCCTTACTTGTAGATGTGTGCCATTTTGATCTGTGTGGTTATTATACTAATGCTGATACTACAAAGTTGTTCTTGTCCTGTTTTGATAGCCTGAAAATTTTACTATAATCCTTTTATCAGGGTTTTTTTGCAGTCACATAAAAGATTAGGAATATTGTCTCTTGAAGATGCTTTCTTTTTTAGTCTTAGAAATTTTCAGGGTGAAAAAGCTGCCAGGAGTGTGAAAATTACTTTAAAAAAAGAACCCAAAACACCTCCCACCCCAGCTCGTCTCCCCAAAAATACCCATCTTAGAGGAAAAGATACCACTTGGTATGATTATTGGAAACTACAGTTTAGGATCTTTCCTTGTAAGATCTATTATCACAACATTTTTAGTATTGTATTCTTGGTACTGGGCAATTATAGGTGTTTGGAGATCAGATTTTCCTCCTCCTTTTTCTTTTTTTTTGTAATGTTTAGATTTACATAAAGCCCTTAATCCTGCATGGATGTATGGATATAGTATCTGGTATGGAAAAGGACCATAAAAGTCAGATATGTGACTTAAAGTATTTATACAACCAATTTATCATGGGGGTTGTGAGGGAATAGAAAATTAGATTCTAATACTTAGTGTGGGATTTTTGGTGGGTTTTTCCCCAATAAATTAAGCCAAAGTTAAATGGAAACTGGAAGTGGTTCTCTTGATAAGTTAGCACTCAGGATCCCAAATAACCTCAGTGTGCAGTCCTGATACTTCCATGCAAGTATTTCTAAATATAATTTGGTTGTGTATGACTATCACAGAAGTAGATTTATCCTGATGGTGATTGTGGCAACAGCTCTGATCCTGTATTGGGTTGGGCATCATTTGAGGTTGAGGGCATTGACCACATTTGTCTGGAGAAAAAAAGCAGTGCTTCCAGATGGAGTTTTTGTTTGATAATGGAACAAGGTATATTTTTTTAGGAAGTTGCAACTTGCTGAAAAAACATTGGAAAAAGGTTTTTCTTTTAGTAATAGTTTTATCATTGTGTTCATTCAAGTCCTGTTTTCTGTTTTAAAAAATGTGATTTCTCAGTTTGCTTCAAATTCCTATTAGTTGGCTAGTTTGGTACGTAAGTCTAATTATAGACTGACATACGTGTGCATTGAAGTAGTTGCATGCTTTTTAGTAAGCACAAAGCATATTGTTGTTTAGCATTCTAAAACCAAAAAATACCTGATCTATTTAGAATGTTTTTAAAATATAACAAAGTTTATCCTTGTTTTAATAATTCTCCTTTCTGAAACTTTTTTTTTGAAAATTTAGATAACCATGCCAGCTAATAACTAAATATAAATACATACCTAATAGAAAAAAAATACTAAATACTATTCAGTGTTATGAGAACTGTGGCAGGTTCGTGAAAACCAGGCAATTCGGAGATGAGGCCTAAAACTCTTTTCCCTATTTACTCAACTCCTTTCTTTATTTCTAAATACTGTCAGCGCCATGTGAAGAGTAGGAAATAAGTAGGCTTTGGTTTTCATTTACTCTCACTTCTTCTAGGGTTTATTACCATCATAACAGTTGTTAGAAATAGGTTTACATATTTTGTTAATCTATGTAGCTGTCCCTGTTCCTGGAGTAAATATTGAAGAACACCTTCAGTTACGGCAAGAAGAAAAGCGGCAACGTGTAAATAGGAGACATAGGTTGGAAGAAGGAAGAGGTAAGTGGCTTTCTGATTGATGAGAGGCTTGAATAGTTTAAGCAAACTTCTTAGTCTATTTTCTAAGAATGGCAATTAACTAGTTTTGCTCTGGTGGGCCAATACAGTAACCAGTCAGAAATCGAAACCTAAATAGCTAGCTTATTTAGCATGCTTTTGGAAAATTGTGAAAAATCTGCATGTCTACTCGTAAGAATCAGAATTTTAATGGTGAAGAATAGCATTTTTGTATCACTTTCATATAGTCAATTTTTTTTGTTTCCCAGCTGAGTAATAGTCTTCTAAGATGTAGATGCTAAAGCATATTTTCAACTGAATTGTTTATATGCCTTTTTATACAAAGAATTTAAATGACTGCAAGCCTGTCCAGTGCTAGTTACCTATAATACACATTATTTAAATGCTGTTCTAAGTTATTGAATTTCTGTTGTATAAGAATAAGCAGAATTTCTTGTTTTATAAAATGAACTTTTCGATATTTGAATAGCATAAACAAAAGACCCACTGACTGAGTTAAAACCAAACAAGAAAACACTGCATAGTTTTAACATTTTTTTACCTTGTGCGTTTTCTGCCTCTGGAATTATTGTTGATTTTCCACAAGAAATATGTTGCTGTTACATTCCTTAACAGGTTTTCAGCACTCTCTTTAAAATACCTCAGTGTCTTAGTCTAGTAAATAATTAAAGTTGAGTGATTTAGACTGATACAAATCATAATATTTTAGTGAAGCATGAGGATGTGATTGGCAAGATTAGTGTGTGTTGAGAAGAAGAGCAACTTTATTGGAATGTTATGCTTTTCAAGTTCCTACTGTGTTAGTAAATAGCATTTTGATCCTTCTTTTAGGAATTAGATAACTGGTTTTAGTTAGATACAAAATGTGCATTGTAATCAAACCTGGCTTCTATGCAGGATGCCAGTGAACCTTGTGAGGCAAACTGTGACTTTATTTTACTTGCATATAAGAAGTTACTGGTCTTGTCACAAATAAGGAGCAACAGGAAAGATTAAGCTTACTGTGTCCTGTGCATATGGAAAAGGATGTTTGGAGGGTTTTTTTCCTTCAGTCTTCGTGGTTAATTTTAGCTGTGAGGTGAAGAGGGGAAGCCTTTTTTTCTTCCTTTGTCCAGGTCATGTTGGAGGTGCATTGCATACTGCTGGCAAATACTAGGTACAGCTAGCAGTCATTTTTTTTCTTAAATCCTCACTGAATGTCTGGACATTATTGAAGCTGCTGCTGTTCAGCCCAGGAAGGTAATGATGACAGAGCTAAGAGGCAAATTTCAGTTGGGAAAAAAAAAGCAGCAGAGAAACATCACACACACACACAGTTTTCTTTCTAACAGAGTCTCAGGGAATCAATATCAGGAATGTGGTGTTATTGCTGGCTTGACAGGTATGTGGGCACTATAGCTAAACACATATTGCTAGCAAGCTTGTTGCACACATCCATTCTGTATCAAAAGGGCATTGAAATGTCATACCTATGTGGCTACTGGAGCTAGTGGGGTATGTCTAGATGGAAGGGTTGGGGATTATTCTTTTGTTTTGCTTCAGAATGACTTAAGTGATAAAGCTGAGGATAGTTTTTCTCAAACAGAGATCTTGATTTACATAAACAGGTGTGAAAATTTGATTTGATAATCTTGATTTACATAATCAGGTGAAAAAAATGGACTTTTGTTGCTTCTCCATCCAAGTGCTGCAGTTTTCCATGAGCGGGTGTAAAGATACTACCATTCCTGGGGACTCTTACAATGCTACTCTCTTCCTGAGAGGGACCAAGAACATTTAAATAATTACTAGGTTTTCATATTGCTATGCAAAAAAGGTTTTGCACCCTGGGGAAAAAAAAAAAAAAGCAATCTGCATATTCTTTTTAACATTAGTATAACTTAGCTTTCCCCAAAACCTAGTGTTTGTGCATAGGTAACTTAACAAAATGAAGTAGCTCTTTAAAAATCCAAACAAGGGTTTCGACCTTCCACTTCTCTGCAAATGTTGCCTTAGACAGTTCAAGGCCAGATTAGCATTCTGAGGGTCTTTCCTTCAAGTACACAGTGTTTTGTTTGTCAGAATTATGATGTCTGGGTTGTAGTGTGTGAATGTGTGGCTTGTTCTTTTACACTTGATCAGTGAGAAACAAACTATGTGTAGTTTTTGATAGTCAGAAGCAGGATCCATCACTGAATGTTGCTGATCATTCTTTAGTTACAATTGGTGACCTTTATTTAACACAAATATTTTCAGTAGATCTTGAATGTTATATGAACAAGAGGACAATGAAAGCTTTTTAAATAAATAGAGGAATATTTTATTTCTAAACCAAGCAAGCAAACAAAACAAACAAAAAGGTTATAAAGAAACCTCTCACTCCTTTTGCCACTGAATGTGTTGAAATATGAGTATAGTTTAGGAAAGAGGCCTAAGAGCACAACTGCTGGAATTATACTGGTTTCCACACTGCAAGCTTTTAAGTGATCTAATTATTTGTGTGTTTTAGTCCTGTTACAGTGACCTCTGATTTAAAAATATGTTCCAGTGGTCCACTTGAATTAAGGGAGAATGTGATGGTTATGTCTACAGGTATGGCAATTGTGTAACTCTTTCACGAGGTCAGTTGTGGTCTCTTATATGGAAGATGAGTATGATCATTTTTATTTGCATTTTTTTGCAAATACAAAGTATGATTTTTTTGAGGGGGGGCAGTAGCTTTCATTAATAGCAACAATATCAATAACTGAGTTAAATGTTAGTGTATTTTCAATGAAGAGCAGTTAACTCATCTCTCAAACATCTTACAAGTCACAGTAGCCTGCTACTATTGTAAGGGATGTGTATGTATCTAGGCTGTTCAGCAGCACCACCTTGAGTGATAAGTATCTTCAGAAATTTTAGGCACTAATGCTGAGGATTTTTTTTTTTTTTGACTTGAAACCATAGGATCATAGAATAGTTAGGGTAGGAAAGGACCTTATTGTCATCTAATTCCAACCCCCCTGCCATGGGCAGGGACACCTCACACTAAACCGTATCACCCAAGGCTCTGTCCAGCCTGACCTTGAACAATGCCAGGGATGGAGCATTTACAGCTTCCCTGGGCAGCCCATTCCAGTGCCTCACCACCTTAACAGTAAAGAACTTCTTCTTCATATCCAATCTAAACTTCCCCTGTTTAAGTTTGAACCTGTTACCCCTTGTTCTATCACTCCAATCCCTAATGAAAAGTCCATCCCCAGCATCCCTATAGCCCCCCTTCAGATACTGGAAGGCTGCTATGAGGTCTCTACGCAGCCTTCTCCAGGCTGAACAGCACCAGCTTTCTCAGCCTATCTTCATACAGGAGGTGCTCCAGCCCCCTCATCATC
>JANHGB010008034.1:0-81141 GCA_026283785.1 Coracopsis vasa
TGGAAGGCTGCTATGAGGTCTCCACGCAGCCTTCTCTTCTCCAGGCTGAACAGCCCCAACTTTCTCAGCCTATCATCTTTATACGGGAGGTGCTCCAGCCCCCTGATCATCCTCATGGCCCTCCTCTGGACTTCTT
Organism: Coracopsis vasa; assembly: GCA_026283785.1. Taxonomy (NCBI): domain Eukaryota; kingdom Metazoa; phylum Chordata; class Aves; order Psittaciformes; family Psittacidae; genus Coracopsis; species Coracopsis vasa. The sequence goes on from JANHGB010008034.1 coordinate 137, forward strand.
CCAGCAGTTCCATGCCCCTTTTATGTTGAGGACATTAGAACTGTGCACAATACTCCAAGTGAGGCCTCACGAGAGCAGAGTAGAGGGGCAGGATCACCTCCTTTGCCCTGCTGGTCACACTCCTTTTGATACAGCCCAGGATACGGTTGGCTTTCTGCGCTGCGGGCGCACACTGCTGCCTCATATTCAGTTTCTCATCCACCAACACCCCCAAGTCCTTCTCACAGGGCTGCTCTGAATCACTTCTCCGCTCAACCTGAAAATGTACTTGGGATTGCTCCAACCCAGGTGTAGGACCTTGCACTTAGCTTGCTTGAACTTCATGAGGTTGGTATTGGCCCACTTCTCAAGCGTGTCAAGGTCCCTCTGGATGGCATCCCTTCCCTCCAGCGTATCAACTGAACCACACAGCTTGGTGTCGTCAGCAAACTTGCTGAGGGTGCACTCAATCCCACTGTCCATGTCGCCGACAAAGATGTTGAACAAGACCAGTTCCAACGCCGATCCCTGAGGGATGCCACTCGTTACTGTTTTCCAACTGGACATTGAGCCATTGACCACAACTCTTTGCGTGCGACCATCCAGCTAATTCTTTATCCACTGAGTGGTCCACCTATCAAATTGATGTCTCTCCAGTTTAGAGACAAGGACGTTGTGCGGGAAAGTGTCAAACGCTTTGCACAAGTCCAGGTAGATGATGTCAACAGCTCTGCCCCTGTCCATCATTTCTCTGTAGTCCCATCCTAGAAGGCCACCAAATTGGTCAGGCAGGATTTCCCTTTAGTGAAGCCATGTTGGCTGTCACCAACCACCTCATTTTTTTTCATGTGTCTTAGCATGCCTTCCAGGAGAATCTGCTCCAAGATTTTGCCAGGCACAGAGGTGAGACTGACTGGTCTGTAGTTCACTGGGTCATCCCCTTTCTTGAAAATGGGGGCTATATTTCCCTTTTTACAGTTGCCAGGAACATCACCTGACTGCCATGATTTTTCAAATATGATGAACAGTGGCTTAGCAACTTCATTCAGTTCCTTTAGGGCCCGCAGATGGCTTTCATCAGGTCCCATAGACTTGTGCACATTCAGGTTCCTAAGATGATCTCGAACCTGATCTTTATAAGACGAACCTCTTATAAGAAGAGTCTATGTCAGACTGACCACCTTCTGTTCTTTCACTGGTTTAGCTATAGTGTGTCATAGTCCTGTGATGGTAGTAGTCTCTACTGGACAGGAATATCACTAAAATAAAATCATTAATATTTTTAAAGTACTATGGACAGATTGAAAGGACATTAAAATAATGACAGGTCTTCATGTAAATTTAAGCCAGAGCCTACTTCTTATTCTGAGACCCTCAAACATCCATTCCCACTTCCACCCAATCTTGGAAACATCTCAATAAGAATCTCAATTACCTCACAGCGTAACAAGTATATAAAATTCTTCTTCTGCATATTCACAGAGAAGTATGCCACTGTAATAGGGCTTATCTCAGTATACATGCTTTCCTCAGCCTGACTTGCATCTAGTAACTCCCATCTATGCCTATTAAAAGGCTTACTCCCACTGATTTCTGTTAAAGCCTAACTGGCCAAGAATGTGGTGCCTCTTATCAGGCAATAGTCTAGTCAGTGTGACATTTCTTAGGGATGTAGGAGGTATAGACTCAATTTCCATCTTCTGAGGTGAGTCATACTCAGAGCTTCCAGACAACAGACTTCTGGGGAATACAAGGAAGGGAGGGTAGAAAAACTGGTTTCTTTTGAAGCTGTGCCACAACATAAAAGGACAATAAACTTTTTGGACATGATGTTAGGCTCCAGGCCACAGCAGGGCTGGATTAGTAAGCCCTGCGCTCCATTGTAGGCTTTTCCTATTTTCAAAGGATTCCATATTAAGAAGCAAGCAAAATAGATATTCCCTTAGACAACAGCTGCTCACTCATTTCCTCCTTCATTCTCAACTGCCTGTTCTAGCCATTACATTAAGGAATTATGGTTCACCTTGTCCTCTTTTTTGCCTAATCAAGTAAAACTTGAATGTGTTTGTGCACAGTGGAAATGATGTTGAGTACACATTTGATACCTACATCAGAGAGAGATGGAAATTAACTAAACCTAGATTTCTAACATGTCAAGTGAATGTTTAACTAGTAAACTACTGCATCACCAACATCATCAGTCAGATTTGGAAATAATGTTTCCTGCTCTTTACTGAAAGCAAGAACTTAGATACCTCACCAAGGGTGAGGGATAGCTCAAGGATGTGCCTTTCTATATCCTTGAGTAAGACTCTGAAGTTTCCATGATGGAAAGACTTAAACTGCTCTGTTGTTTTCAATAATCCTCTACGTATGATTCCTGAGCAGCAGTCTACTCAACTGGATGCAACCCACATACCTTCCAACATACTCTCCCTTTACACTACATATGGAGCCTGGTCACATAACTCCAGGGTTCCGGAATCCCGTTTAAGGTCACACATACTTTTTGAGCTGATCCATTGGCATTAATGCAAGAGCCCAGTAGAAATATTTCTGTACACAGTAGAAGTTCTATATTCATGACAGGCATTGGATGGCCCATGATAAATAATGCATAGGGTCATATATTGAAAACTGAGACTGTGAAGAACTACTGAATAAAGACCAGTCTTCAATGAGCACCATTTGTCATAGCTATTAATGAGGTTGGAGTTCTGTAGGAAAAGTGGGATGTGGCTACCTAACTAAAAGTGCTATGCAATTAAATTTGGCATGATATCACATGTATGTACAGAGAGCAAATTTATGTTGAAACAGCAGCTTCAGTGTTTGTAGTTTTTATTTTCTTAATATCCTTTAGTAAGTTTTTTTTAGATGTCAGTTCAGAGAAAGGAAATGGCTTAAGGCTGATATAAGGTAAACGTGCAGCTATAGAACTTCTCTATATGTCTACTGAGTAAAAGACAACACAGGGTACTGCCTGGAGGTGTTTAGAAGCTATCTTGTATTTCTTTTTTCTTTCAATGATTCAAAACCACATTAAATTACCCATTTATTACAATCACTACACTGCAATAGGTCTTGTAGTACACTGATAATCTCACCTATCTTTAGAAGACTTTCATGAGGTTTAATGAATTTATTGTCCTAGCCTTAGACTAGTTTCTAAATCGCTGGAACTTTTGGATAGTGCAACAACATAAAACAATAATAAACTTTGAAGACTGATTTTTAAACCACTGGAACTTTTGGATAGTGAAAGAAACATATACACCTACCTAACCATGAAACAGGTTTTGAAATCTTCCCATAAAATCATTTTGAGAAGTAAAATGCAACACTGCATACATTGTGATTTCAACTTAAACCTCAGTACAATATTCTTATTGCTGTTGCTTATGTATTTTACCCTGGTCCTGCCGCTCCCCAGAGTGTCAGTGATTCCCAGTGGTCTTTATTAACTCTTCTTTTGTTGAAAGACCAAAGATTAAAGATGAGCCCATGGAGTATTATCAGATGGGAAATATTAATTTACTAAAGCATCTGAACATTTGGAGTAAATTTGAAAACAGAACCATCTGTTACATAAACCAGTTCAATAGACTTCATGCTTTGTATAGCCAGCCTCTGTCAAGTAACAGATTTTGAAGCCAAGTAATAAATCTTAATTCAAAAAAAGGTTTTTCCATTTGAAAGGTTTGAGAATTTATTCTTACTTTCTTATTTTAACGTAAACTTGATGCAAATTGGCAGAGCTCTCTGACCTGCAGGGGGTCTAGTATTCACTCAGATCCCTATGGGAGGCTGTGCATGAAGTCTCACAGAGGTCAATTGCAAGGCAACTCTTGTGATACAGGCCTCTTTTGTGCATCAGTTACTTACTCTCATGCACACGATGCATAAGTTGCTGGGTCTGTTTTTGAGGTGGGTACCTCAAGGTGCTGAAATTAAAAACAATGCTTGTACCAAACTTTTCTGAGACTAGTAAAAAAATGAAAAATATCTTTCCTGCAGTTAAGATCTAAATTAGCAGGTCAGGACTCTATTCATCTTGGGTTGCAATTCCTGATAAAGGCAAACACCTTTTACAATAGTCAGCATTTAAAGGGACTCCTAACAAACAAAGTTTACCTCTTTTTAATATGGAGGTTATAACTCCATGTACCAATCACCAACAGGTTTCTTACAAAATGCCAGAAAACACTCTGTTCATGGCAGCTGGTTCAACATATGTAACTTGACAATTCCTGCATCTCATCTGCCCTTTTCTCCAATCAATGACATGGCGGAGAGCCCTTCTTCTAATTTTCTAATATGGTTTGTCCTCTCTACCAACATCACATCAAACCAAGAGAGGTTTTGTAACCCACCCCAAAATATAACAAAATATAACAAAAATTGTCACACCATATTAGAAGAAAAATATTTTGGGTGTTGCTGGGAAGACATTTTGCTTTCCTCACTTTTGTCTTCAGAACATACAACAGCATTCTTATGTATTTAATTAATTTTGAAACCTGTGAAAAAAAAATATGTGGGTATCAGTAGATAAGATGCTGCAGATTCATTTGGGTTTAGGTTGCTTTGGCTTAGCTCAGGCTGCAGCATGGTGATGTAAGCCAACAATCAGGTTAAACAGGTGAAGAAACTTTACAAGGCACTGTGCTGATACACAATGAAAAAAGGAAAATAATGAAAGAAGGGTTTTAACACACTATTTCCTCTTCATTTTTATTTGAAGAATAGTACCTCTCAAAGCCTTCTGCTGCTTTCAGATATCCCACCTGAAAAGTGACATACTGATGGATAAGAGCAAAGGAAGCAGACTCTTTCACTAATGTGGTATCTCTGATTAAATATGCATAATTGGACAAATTCTACAAACCTTTGTAGTTTTCAGTGGAACAACTATACTGTTAGCAGAATTCCCTTTTCTTTTTTTCTCCATAACTTCTTTACTTCTCTGGACAAGTCATAACCAACTGATTAATCTATTCTAGTGTTTGCTGAATCCATTAATCACTCAGACTGCTTAATTCACTGTCCAAAAAAGTCTTTGGGAATACAGTGTACAATTGTTTTTCACGTAGGGGAGAGCTTTCTGTTGGAGTAACATCACTGACAATCTGACCGTATTAGTGATTAAGTGATTCAGATTTATATCATTTAGCCATTTATCAGCCCTCTATATTTCACAATTGGATACAAATTTCTGCGTTTCTAGCCTGCAAGAATTAGGAACATTCTATGTGGACTTCTCTAAAAGTTTGCATATTCTTAAAAATTCTAAATAGCAAGAAAAAATTGTTAATGGAAAACTACTCAGAGACATCTGTTCTCACATCGATTTATTCAACAATTTCCCATTAGCATGCACACTGAAGGGAGAATAGGCTCTGCAGAATGCAATAAAAATGTGTTTCACTAACTAAATAAATTCCTTTATATATTGTGGCAAGACAAACAAATAAACCCAGAGATTTACAGACAGCCACCTTGGCTGACATTTCAGAGAGTTAGAGCCTTTAGCAATATTTTTTGCTTAACTCCATCCTAGCAAAGCCCTATCTTTTCTCCCAAAACCTCATTTCTCAACTCTCCCCTGCTCTCCTCTTCCAGGCCCACTTCCCAGTTTCTTTCTCTTTTTCCTTCCAAGGTGTGATTGCTTTCCTTGCTCCCCAAAGTCTCCTTCTTGATTGTTTTGCTCTGCTTTAATGAGTCCAAGGCTTCGCTCTTCTCCAGAAAGTGTGTTTACCCTTTTTGTTCCCAAGTACATCTGTCTCCTCCAAGCTTTCTCTCCTGTTCTGACCTTCCTGCGCTTCAGGATCTTTTTTGCCAAATTTATTTCCCTTGTCTTTCTAGTCTCTTTTTATTTCTCTGCTCTTTCTACTCCCAGTGCTCTAAACCCATGCCCCTTGTTTTTCCCCCTTTAGCAGTGACAAGCTAAAATTTGAGAATTCAGATTTGCAAGCACAATAAAATACCAGTCATTGTTGCATTTTTTTCACTCTAGTATATGCAAGAAAGAGGGAGGCTTTTAAAAACAGATCCAATCTAGACAGTACTAAAAACAATAGAAACTTTCAAGACACCTCTGTGGTATTTTATCCATAGTCAGAAATTCATATGGAAATGCCATTTACTTTTAAACTTACAGTTTCTAACTCAATCATGAAATATTCAGTGATGCATGCAACAATATCTATTTACATGATTCAGATTTGATAATGTCATATCATCTGTATGCTAATTCTTACAAGTCTTTTGTCCTATAGACTTGCTGATTCTTTCATGTATAGTGTGGCATATGATAAAATTTTAAATTTATTGTGTTTCTGAAATGTAACATTCCTACCTCATCCTTCATTCACAGACATTACTGAAAAAAATCTGTTGAAGCTTTTATTATTATGAGCAAAATTAAAATGTGATAGGTTATTTGCAGGTTCTTGCATTTTACTTTGCTGCTAACAGAGGAATTAACTTATATCAGAGGAGAGGGGGTTCTTCCCTGTTCCCAGTGATGCTAATAAACATTTTGCTATATAATTCACTAAAGGCGAGACTAGAATGTAGGCCAGCGCAATAGATATTTCTTATTTAAATTCATTATTTTCCTACTGCTCTATGCTACATTCCTTAGCCAAGCAAAACTCCTACTGACTTCCTGTATTAGGTCCATCTTTATTATTTAGCAGATTGACAGAACTAGAGTGGTACCATCTATTACTACTGGCAAATAACATTTGAATTCATCTTCCCCTTATTCACACGATGACTCATTCCGTGTCATACACACTTCATTTTTGATTTATGTAAGATGTACATTTTAACACTCTTTCTGAGACTCAATTATTTAATCTATTTTTGTCATTCTATTCATTTGCTTATTCAAGTAATTTTGCATTAATAATCAGTCTCCATTCTTCTTCATTATTTAGTATTATTTGCTGTAATGGAGTGTGTGCCAACTACGACTTCAGGATGAAGATTCTGGATGAGTGACACATTTACTGATGAAAGTTAAAAAATATAAAACTTCAGACAGTGAAAAAAGCAAGATATTTGTAGAAGTAATGTCTCATTTTGAAAATGTAATTGTGACTTGAACTAAGTTAATAATAACAGTATGCTTTTCCCAGCTAGCTGTATCCACACAAGAAATAAATATTTTCCTCAACAATTCTGAGAACTAGAAAGGTAGCTTTTCTCAACTTTTGAAATACCTTGTTAGGTACGTCACAGGGAGTGGGAGATGTTACTTTAGCAGAAATCTTATTTATCAGAAGACAAATACTAAACTTTTTATTTATTATTTATTCAGTATATGTGGTCTACTTTGCCTATAGGACTGTGGGCTCATGAAAACTGAAGAAGGTTCAAGTGTTTCTGATTTTTATATTACAGACCCTGTATGTTGATTCCTATAAACAACTGAATACCAAGACAACCGCCAAAACCTCCTCACAGGCTAGAAAATGAAATAAAATAGGCTTCTTCCAATGAAGTACCCTAACCATACCTCTCTGCTACCTGTATACTCAGAACCTCATGGAAAAGGTCAAAAATAAATTCTCATGCACTGTGGTTCACAAAATAACATTTTGGCCCATCAGACACGTTTTCTGATTTTTGTCTGTGTCATGACATTGTATGGAGACATACTAGTCTACATAGTGTGTAGACAGTGTTTGGAAGGTGTAGTTCTTGAAAGTAATTTCACAGAATCACAGAATTATTGGGGTTGGAAGTGACCTCTGGAAACTCTCTATCAGTCCTCTAACAATATCAGCTGCTCTCACCTCATCCAACACTCTTCAGGTCCAAGTAGAGTCAACTAAAGCAGGTTGCTCAGTAATATATACATTCAAATTTTGAATATTTCCAAGGATGGGAACTCACTGCGGGCAACCTCTTCCAGCTTTTGAACACTCTCACTATAAAAACCTTTGTTCTTACGTTTAAGCTGAATATACTGTGTTTCAGTTCGTTTCCATTGCCTCTTATCATTTCACAGGATGCCACTCAGAAGAATCTAGCTTCACTGTCTTTACTCCCTCTCCTCTTAACCACTTTGCTAAGATCCTCCTAAGCCTTCTTTTCTCCAGGCTTAACAATCCCAGCTCTCTGTTACTCATCCACATGTCAGATGCTCCAGTCCTTGTCATCATCATGCCCTTCACTGGACTCATTCCAATATGTCAGTGTCCTTTTATGTATACAGGAAAGTCCAGGACTGGAGAGGAAAAAGAAAAGGGTCCCCTCCTTTCATCTGCTTCAGTGCTTTGCCTAATACAGCCCAGGACACTGTAGTCCTTTCATTGCCACAAGCGCACATTCTTAGCTCATGGTTCTCTTGTCCACCAGGATCTGCAGGTCGCCAGTGCTTTTCTGCAAAACTGATATCCAGCTGGTTCTTCTCCAGCTTGTGGTGGTGAATGAGGTTATTCCTTCCCAGGTGCAGGGCTTTACATTTCCCTTTGTCAGAAATCATGAGATTGCTGTTGACCTATTTCTCCAGGCTGCCAAGGTCTCTCTGAAAAGCAGCACAACCATTTAGCGTATCAATCTCTCTAATTTTGCATCACCCACAAACTTGCTGTGTGTGTATTCTGCCCCTTTATCCAGATCTTAAGAAGATGTTAAACAGTTTCAGTTCCAGTATCCAGTCCTGGAGCACACAAAATAGTAACTACCCTCCAGCAGGGCTTCATGCTGCTATGCTTTGATCCCAGCAGCTCAGCAAGTCTTCAGTCCACCTCACTGTCTATGTTGTCCAAACTTCATCAGTTTGTGTGTGCAGATATTATGGGAGACTGTGTTGAAAGTCTTGCTAAAGTCAAAATAAACAATATCAGCTGCTTTTGCTTTTTGTCCTTGTTGAAAACAGGAGTGTCTTGCTGTCTGCCAGTCTTTAGGAAACTCACCCAACGCTATGACTTTTCAAAGATTTTTTAGAGCAGACTTGCAATGACATTGGCCAGCTACCTCAGCACTCTTAAACGGTAATCTCCTCAGCAGTGCTACAGCACACTTACAAAGCACTATCAAAGCATTCTGGTAGCTAATTGAAATGTATACATGGAAAATATATCTTGAATTGTGTGATTTGCTTTCTGATGTATGTTGCACAGGTAAAGAATTTAAATCTACTTCAGGTGATTCTATCACTAGCCATTCTCAACAAAGCCACTAATTACTCATTCGTTCTATTCTTCCCAAGATGATGTGAGTATCACCCGACTTCAAATAAATCATGAAACAAAAGCAGAAGAAAGTTCATTTCACTCAACAGGTGTCATTTTTTTTAAAGTCCCCATGATAGGAAAGGATTATCTATGTAAATGGTGGACAAGAGATAAGGCCAACTTGGCTGCTACAGGTTCAGCATTAAGAAGGGAAGCAAATAATAGAATGTCACGTTAGCAGACTTTCACTTCTCATCCAGAAAGTGTATGGTTGGAAGGAGTAACTACTAATATCTGTGATTCTCATTAAGACAGTGCTGGGCATTATTGGAGTTTGCCATTTGGCATCAAAAAGATAGTTCTCTCATACACTCTAAACTATCTATAACAAGGTGTCAAATTCCCAAACCAAATAATTATTTTTTTTTTTTTTTGACACAAACCTGCATGATTTTGCTCCTTAGAAGAAGGAATTAATCCATTACTAGGCTAATAGAGCAGACATCTCAAAGACATATGTACTGTGAGCATAGCCAACTATTTTTCCAAGGTATTAACAGTAATATCTTCGGCATAACTGATTTCCAGTTCCTGCATATTTATTCCATGTCACTGTTTCCCATACCTCTATATCTGTTCATTTTCTGGCTGCTACCACATTTAGAGTTCAAAAATCATTAATTGCTCTTGTGACACCAAGGAAATCAACAATGATATTCATAGTCTTTTAGGGAGATATATATTCTTTTTCCTGTTTAAACACTGTGATTTCAGTAATCCAATAAAATCTCCCATCATTAAGAACATAGGCCTGTTTTTGTTAATTCTTGTATCTGCATATAAATCAGCTTGCTTTGTAAATTCTACCAGGCATAAAGATTTTTAGAATATTTAGGATATCTCTCAGTTAGGAATTCAGACACACTATCAAGTTGCTTGACAAATTATCATACAACACATGATCTTTTTTTTCTAGTTCCCTCTTAGCCAGAAACAAAGGGACAGTACTATGACTTGGTTCAGTTCACAAACAACTTAAACTAAGACTCATTTTTGCTCATACTACAGGATAAGAAGACCTACTTACATTTGCCACAGCTCAGCTGACAGATGATATTGTGCTAACACACCATAACCTGGTCTGAAATCAAGGGTGATATAGTAACAGTAACAATACTGGACCTTCAGCTGTACAGAAGATATAGGCTTTCACTGCTGTTTGAAAGTCCTCCTTATTTTTGTGTCTTCTGGAATATTTTGCGGTGGAGCAGGTGTCACCCAATATCTTTAATTAGCTAAATTAGTAACTTGGATTGCCGTCTTTTGCACAGAAGAGTAAGACTGACAGTGTCAATACTCATGCAAAATATATATATATATACACTCTTAGCAACGTACAGTGGCTATTTATTTATTGGAGATAAAATACAGATCCTAAAAATATTCATGCTGTTTTTCCCACTTCATTTGTCTCCAGATATTCAATATAAGTTTTTGTGTTGAGGTATTATTAAACTATAGGATCTCTGTGGTCTCTCTGGATAACACTTTGTGTAAGGACTTCCTCACAATGAAGAATGTTCCATACATGATCGAGATGTCACTAGCACAATGTAAGATAAAAAAACTTTAATAATATGTTGAAGTGTTTTAAAGTGAGAAATGGTTATATATTTCAAGACCATTGAACCAGTTCAATTAATTTTGAATATCCTTTTACTAATTTGAGGGGATTCTAAAAGTATTAAAGCTCTTAAATGCTGTTTGGTTAAAATTTCACACAGTGTTAGGTTAAACCTTTTCAATGATCTCAGGATTAGCCTTAGCTTTCAAAGCTCATACAAAGGAAAGTTCTATAGTCCTTTCATCTGAGATCTTATTTTCTTTAGGATTATGAGATAATGCATCTGGAACAACATTCATTCATCCAGGTTTGTGGTTTAGCTGAAAGTCAGTCCAAATTCCTATAATCACAAATGACATCTGGCTAAACATGCACTAGGGTCAAGTTTAGACCTCAGCCACTATAAAAGGCTGTGGTTAGATAGCATGCTCAACTTGACACCTCCCAAACAGAGGAATACATGCCTAGTCTATACCAACACAACAAGTTAAAGTTGCACATTTTTATTTTTTTTTTGTTTCCTGTGGCTCAACATTTTCTTTCAACAGCCTTCAACATCTATTGTCAAAAGCTTGTATGGTGTTTATATAGTGCTTTCCACAAGAACTTACACAAAAGAAATGCTCAAACCTCTATCTAATGCCTATCAGTGTCATTCAAATAATAAATCAGAATTCCAGAGCATTAACTAGTAGTTCCAAAGGTAAAAAGTGTGTTGCACAATAATAACAGGCAACCAATTTACAAAAGGGGGAAAACCCCAAATTCTAGTTTGGCAGTAGAGAACATATCAGAAAGTCTGAAAATTCAAAATCAACAAAAATTCAGCTGTACTTTAATTAAATTGTAACAAAACTAGGGAGCTACAGGTCTGCTGGTACGAAGTGTTTCCGATGAGGTTTTTTAGTCAGAAAGAGGTCTTAGCCTCTTTCATTCTCATTACCCGTTTTTTTTGTACAGATGCATATCAACCTTCTCCCATCATTATTTATTTTGAAACTGAACAAGAGACTGAATTTCATCTCATAGTTCCTCCAGACCAGTCCTCCTGACTCTGGAACTGGTCAGTCTTGCTCACATTTTTAAGGGTTCATACAGAAAATATTACTGTTTCTAAATTAGCAAAACTGATAAATATCTTTCTGCATTTTGCATCACTGCAGAACATACATGAATGGAAACTTAAAGAGAAACTTAAAGAGGATCAGCTCTCAGCTATTTAGTGGTACTGACTATAACACTATTCTGTTGAGTATAGACAATGAGAAACATAAAATGGATATACAACTGCATCCATCCAAAATGTAGATGGTAGACTTCCAGTGAATACTTATGCTGTTATGTAGAATCATAGAAGAGTTAGAGTTGGAAAGGGCCATAAGATCATCTAGTTCCAGCCCCCCTGCCATGGGCAGGCATGCCTCACTCTAGACCATGTCTCTCAAAGCTCTGTCCAACCTGGCCTTGAGCACTGCCAGGAAAGGGGCAGCCACAACATCTCTAGGCAGCCTGTTCCAGTGTCTCACCACCTTCACTTACCGTTCCAACCTGAACTTCCTCTGTCTAAGATGAACTCATTACCTCTGTCCTATTGCTACAGTCCCTGATGAAGAGTCCCTCTCCAGTATCCTTGCAGGCCGTCTTCAGATATTGGAAGGCTGCTATGAGGTCACCATGCAGCCTTCTCTGTAATAATGTTAACTTTTTCGTTAGGTATTTTTCTTTCATGTTATTTTTGACTGATACTTCAGCAAGACACTGAAGACACTTATACTATTTTAAAGCAACATAAAACTACACTCCTCCCACATTAATTCCACCATACATCCCACATCTCAATATTTTCCTTTTATCTCACAAGATTTCAGCTATCACTTCTTCAATGATCATACAACACAAACCTGTCTTCCATTAGGATTTGGGCTTCAGTATCTTAATATTAACCAAATACTTTTGCTGGTACAAGCTATCACTCATTCAATGACTGAACATCCTTTGTAGCAGAAACCATTGCTTAATTAAAGCAAAGCTTTCTCAAGAAAAACCTCTTGTATACCACCTACCAGCTGAAGTTTGCTATCCCATATGCTCAACATATTTGCAGTTAGTAAATAGACAGCAGTGAAGATGAGAATTTATGCTAAAGAAGGCAGACAACCCATGGATGGTACACAGTAATAAAAGAGAAGAGCACATAATACAGGAGAACTACAAAATAACTGCTGCACTGCAAAAATATATAGAAGGAGGAAACAGAAAATTATATAGCAAGAGAGCAAAAAGGTGCCATAAGCCCACCATAGGAAGACTAGAAGAGAAAATTAGATAAACTTTTTTTTTTCCTCTCATGTTTTTTGTTTGTTTTTTTTCTGTTTCTAAAATTGTGCTTTTCTTTTGAATGTGTATATTTTCTATTCTTAGTTTGCTATCTAGTTACATCTACTACTTTTTTTTTTTTTAAGGTGTTTGTTTATGTTATGTTTACAGCTCTTTCCTACTCCTTGTCCCCAAAGAATATTTTTAAGTGCCTCCTTTTCCCTTTGGCTCCAAACTGAAAATGACACCTACACTGTTGATTGCTTGGTCATGGTCTTATAATTCCCCACAGCTGTTTGTCTAGGAGACTTTCTTTCTAGAACTTTAACTTGTTTGTCCATTTTTCTATTGGTCAGATGTGGAAAAGCTTATAATCCCAAATAACTGTACAGTAGTTCATGTACTAACCAGATCACCTTCTGTTTGCATATGATTTTTACTTAGCTTCTCTTACTTCCTTACAGAGAAGATTCAAGTTCAGCACTTTTTTTCATTAAGTATTTCCAAAAGGTTTTTCTGAGAGTTGGTCTAGTACTCATTTATAACAGTTTTAAGTATATTGGTAATTATTTGGTGATACTGTAAATAATAGCTGCTCAGGCTGTGTCATTTGAGAATTGTGATATTTTTCTCCTAAACTTCTGTTTGAGTTCCTGGTCTTGCTGGATGCAAAACAAACTGATTTCTGAATGATCCATTTCTATAAGTTTATCTAATACGCCTTGGAATGAAAAAAAAATCCCATCTACCACAAGAAGTAAATGTGGGTAAATGTATAGAGATATGGGGGGTAGAATATTTTAAACTGAAATAATACAGTATATATATCTTTAGTGAGATAAAACTCTTCCCTGTAAATATCAGTAGCTTACACAGAGTTAAATACTAGCCATCCAAGATTAAAGCTATGAACACATTCTTTAGCTCAAATTCTCTATCTTTTCTTGTCAGTACGATTAAAGGCTCAGATTCAATGTAACTGATGTCTAAGGAACTTTAATTTTCCTTTGATAAACTGGCAAAAAAAAATCATTTCTTTAATGCTAATCCAAAGGGCATAATGTTACAATGGACTCCTTGTGATACACTAAAACATGTGAAAATCTGTTCTTATCTTCAGAGCTCTTTACTAGCAGCCTCTACAATACCCTGCCAGATACAAGGGTACATGCAGTACATTAGTCTGGAGTAATTTGGTATCAACACTTGGTAGCTGTTGCTACGGTGGGGAGAGAGACATATATAATTTCCCATAATGATGACAGTAAAATAATAATTGGTTCAGAATCAATCCAAGAAGAACAGGGAGCATATGAAATTAAGTAGGAGAACCTGAGGCATTGTACATTAAGGACATCATCTTCTAACTGATGTAGTGGAGCGTGAGGGAGTAGAGGTAGTGGTAGCAGATTTCTGGGTTTTACCAAAAATACCAGATTTTTCTCACTGTTCTGTCACAATTGTCTGGACAGATGCACATGCAGCCTTAAAACATTTGTACAGAGTAAGGCTATACTATTGCAATCATTAAAAAGGAATTAGACGATATGAAGTCTATAGCAGAAGGAAAAAATGAAGTGTTGTCTTCATGATTTTAGAACAGTGCTATATAATGCAGGACCACCTTTCTACCCTCTTTCTGCCTCTTCTCCATAACTACATACATACTTCAGAAATGTACATACCCATATTTCCTATGGAAATATATGTGGCACATGTAACCTTTATGTATATTTCAATTTGCTTCCTCTGATATCTTTTGCCTTGGATCATTTAGGAAGAAATATAACATGACAGAAGTTGGGCTGAAAGGAATTCATCATGTCTGTATCATCACTGGAATGAAATGTCTCTTTCTCCTATCCCTTGTTTTCATTTTCATTCAAATTGGACGGAAGAAACATCCCTAGCAGATTCAGCTTGTCAGCTATATTACTGGTAAAAATCTGTTTGGAAACCAGATTCCTCCACATGAAAATGTGTGTGTTAATTAGCCCCTTTTGTGTCAGCCTGTTTCTGAGCCAAGTCTGAAGAGTCATTTGAGGGCACCGAATGTCTGTTCTGAAGAGAGGCTTACGTGATTGAGAGTGTCATGACCACATGAAAAACTTTCTTCAAGGATGAGAACTTTTCTGTTGGCAACACGTTATCAGGAACATCTAGTCCAGCACCATCAAGGATTTTTCTGTTTATTAAAAAAAAAAATGCAGACACTACAACTCTTTTTGGTTGCAGTGATACAAGGGAATTGAGCACAGAATAAAAAATGCTTAGAGAGAGATTGATTTAACAAACTAAATGCATTTTATCATAAATAAGTGCCTGGATTTAAGTGTCGCAAGTTTACCTATCAACTCCTGCTCCATCTGTGAGGCTTCTAAGCAGCATCCAAAACCAAGCAACACAACTATGGTTCATGTATTTCGATCCCTATTAAGAAGGCTGGCAATCATCAACTTAGGGGTGCTGGTCAACTTACTACCAGCAGACAGAATAGAGTCCAGGGGTATCTGTACGATATGTGCTTATTTTTATTAAAAGGGTGGACTTAAACACCTTCGCTTTTGGGCTTTTGTGGCCAGTGTGGACAATGTATTCCAAACCATCCTGACTTATTGGCTTATATATGGCCCCAATGCTCTGGATTGTACTGGAGTGAGCAAGGGAAAACTAACCAATTTCCTAACAAAACCAGCAAGTTTTTTCATTCCCTTCCCCCACACTAAGTCTATGAATTCACTCTGTCTTTCCCACAACTCTTGTCTCAAAGAGGCACAAGGGTTATTTTTTCTCATAACCACCCCAAAATGCATTTCTGAGAGGACACTACTTGCTTCCATTCTCAGCAATTTCAGAGGCTGCAGGAGGCTGCCGCTCTTCCCAGAAGTCACTCACAAAGTCAACAAGCAGTTTACCCTCTAACTGTTTTGTTGTTGGCCTGCCTTCCAGCAATTCTCAGTTGGCACATAGTCTCCTGCAGACTATAATCAGCTTGGCACATGTTAAAACAGCCATGCCAGGGCTATGGCCAGAACAAGTCAAGTCAACTGCTGTGTGGAAGCTATACTTTGTCTAGTTACACTTTCAGCAGCACACTCCAGACCAGATTCTCTGACTGCCCACATTGTCTAGCACTTCGAATCTCCTTTTTATGAAACTCAGAGCATTGCAGTTTTAATGTCAAGAAATAAAACTTAAGAGAGCTCTCCTCCAGCATGCTCTGAATTCTTTACAAAGCTTAGATGATCTGCACTCCTGCCAACCTACACCAGTACTCCAAAGCATCACACATAACACAGCATAGCCCATGCTGCCCTCACATTATATCAGACAGCTTAACCCCTGTAGTTCTACAGAGATATGTTCCTTCCAAAACCCTGCTGGACAGACCAAACTCATAAGGCAATGATTTTTTCCTTTGAAGACAAAATATTTATAATTGTGAGAAGGGAGTGATCAGGACTTCAGAGACAAGCAACAGGAAGTGGACATCATACCAGCCTGGAAGGGGCTTTGAGGAACCTGGTCTAATGGAAGGTGTCTCTGGCAGGGTGTTGGAACTGAATGAGCATTAGGGTCCCTTCCAACCCAAGCCATTCTGTGATTCTCTGAGACAGGAAATGTAATGAGGCAGATACTCAGGTCTACAGTGGTAAGGATGCAGATAAAGGCAGTGGAACATCTATCCATATGGTCACAGTTTCCTTCACTCTAAGGAACAAAGGCAGCCTTGGTAGCAGGATCACCATTCAGCAGAAATAAACAGTCAATGCAGGCTGAACTGGACACTGTTAATAGGATTAAACACAGAGCACCAGGGAATCCAGGCAAGTGATTTTACCCACATGACCAAGAAAAGGAGGAATCTGTAATATCCTCAACACTGGGCAGTAAAGTGACTGCTAGGTACAGGTTTCACAAAGAATTATTGACAGATGTGGGGAAGGGGCTCTTCTTGATTCTTGATTTTGTTTTTCATGAGGCAGGATATCCTATTTTCAGTCATATACAGTAACTGTGATATTAGGCATTTTTTAATGAATACTTAGTGGAGAATTCAACAGTCTGTATGACAGAGAAGTTTGGTAGCACTCACCTTTGCTCATTGCTCTTTCACAAACGTGTCGCTGTTAGGGGATTTTTTTCTTAAATGCTTTGAAAAAAACTTGTCACTACATGACTTGCATTTAAATTTTCTGGTTTTCCCTGAACAAACTGCAAAAAATTCATTAACACTGTGAAAACATCCAAATAAGGCAGCCCATCAAAGGCATGAACATGTCACAATTCTTCTGTAAAAAGTCAATGCTTAATCTGACTGTGATTAATATGGGTAGCCTTTTTATGTAGATTCTCACTGTACTGGCAAAAGAACATTTTTTGTCTTTTGTGGTGGTGAGTATTTGTGTGTAACAACAGAGGAAGAAAGGTTTCTTTCACGTTTCACTATGTTTTAAGACTTTTTCTCCATGTAAAGCTAAGAAAATCTGCTTAAATTGGAAAACAGAAATGACATTTACACTTAACAAAAAAACCTGGTTTTGCTGTTTACAAAAAAACTACTCTTTTGGCCTAATGCCTAATATATGCTGATACAGATGGTATATTTCCCTTACCTTGCAAGAGCAGTACCTACCAAGGTCAAGGACTTCACTGCATTGGAATAAACAGTGACAGTCTGTGCTTTCCCTACAGGCATTTTTAAGAACTCTTTAGTCCTGAGTGATCCTTATGGCACTCTCCATGCTGCCAGTCCACCTGCTTCATAGGCAATGCCTTTGTGCTTTGAGTGAACAAGAGGAAAACTCAGCAGATAGATAGGTGGCAGCTGTTCCTTGTAGTCTCATGGTATGATGATACCAAGGATGCTCACAGTTCATGTCCGGAACAACCAAGACACAGTTGGCCAGAACTCATACGTTCTTGGTGCAGCAAAGAGAAACTGGGGCTTGACTAGAACAAGCAAAGGACACAGTCCTCAAGATACATTGACCATACGTGCAGAGGGCGGAAGAATGTTGCTTTACTTCTGGGCCATGGGTTCACCTCCTTCTTTGGAGCCTCCTGTCTCTTTCCTCACTCCTTTCCAACCTTGTTAGTTATAACTAATCAGAACATGCAGTTACAGAAAGGTCAATGGCAACACTGAAGTGGAACAGCAAGGATTCTTATGAAAAACTACATAATGGGCCAGAGTGTGTGTGGTATAGAGCAAAGAAGAGAGCAAGTATCCTTATAAGAGGTGCTACAAAAAACTGTATCCAAAGGATAACTTGTGAACATGGATGGTGTGGTTGAAAATCATTGGATATTATTGTGGTCTTGTACATTTTCTTTTGCCTGAGATATCCTTATTTGGGAGATCCTCTGGAGTGAGGTAGAGGAGCTACGTAACTGCAGGAATCTAGGACCCGTAAATAGCTTCCTTCCTTTCCTGAGCTTGTCCTAGTGCAGGAGAATTTCTGGGCCATCATATCTTTTCCTACTTTATACAGGGAAGAAAAGTTTCAGAAAAAGACATTTTTTAAAGCATATTTTATCGACTAAAGATATTTTCCAGCTACTACTGCAACACAGAGATATATGCATAATATTTCACCATCTCCCAAGATCCAGATTCCTTTCTTTTCTGAAGTTATAACCATTAAGATCAATGTTTATTTAACATTATGAAAAAGCCTGTACATGTCTATCTAACATAAGTCTAATAAAATATATCCCATGCTGCTGATGAGGCACTAAATGTCAAGTTTCTCTTGGAGGAATATAAGCAACTAGTGAATAAATGCCTTTTTTTTTTTCTTATCGTTACTATAGGTTACTTAATCTTACAGTTTATCAAAAGTCAGTCATTTCATGGTATGCTTGAATCTGTGTGTGGTTTGCTTTCTTTTTTCCTTTTGATACTTTTGGTATTAGCTCAGTTTCAGAGTTCCTACAAATTTACTGTAAAAGATCTGTTTGACAATGAGAAAAGAAGTTGCCAGCCATGCCAATTATAGTGATTTTGTGGTGTGGGACTTTAGGCCACTGGGAACTAAAGGCCCATGCCAGAAAAAGAAAATGCTTTTCTAGGCATCTCTGTTTCTTTCACAATTGTATTCACATATCCAATTCAAACTATGGCTTGTTAGCATATTATCTAAAGAAAGAGATTAGGTTTACATTAGGACTTTTCTGAGTAGCTGATATTAAGCAGGGACATAGAAGAAGTGCTTTTTCGTAATCTTTTTTTCTTTTTTTTTTTTTCCCTAGGAAAGTAACATCTGGAACAAATAAGGTCTTTAACTGATTATCATTAACACAATTGTGCTGCGTTCTCAAAAAGCTATTAAAAAGTGTTAACATGGTTACATCATGGACTTCAGCTGGTTCTTATAACTCATGAATCAACTCAACCCAGAAGTGTTCACATAATGCATATTTAAAATACTGTATTGTAAAACATGATTTTGAGAACATTAATAGTAGGATTACTTACCAGTTCCAGCAGTTATTTTGAGAATAGATTTCACTACACACATCACACTGAAGAGTATTTAAACATAAAAGTAAACATGTTTACAGTTCTGTAGCTAGTAACCCAGCAATCAGTTTGGATGGAGGAAACAACAGCATATATATATTTTTTTTAATCAAACAATTCTGTCTCACCTGTTATTCAAACACTGCCTTTAAACCAGAGTCACACATGATCAAAATCAAATACAGACTTCATAAGTTTTGAAATAAATTAATAAATATTTGTAATCTGTATGCATCTTGAAGGGTCTATTAGAATGTTAAAAATGTTTCCCTCTATAGAGCCCCAGTGGAACACGACATGCCTTTTTTTTTCCCCCTACTATGCACAGCATGTAGTGCAAGACAGGAAGGAAAATAAAACACAACCATCTGTGACTACAAGGATAAAACCTATCATTAGCATCTGCTAAAACCTTCTCTTTCAGCATCAGTGTATGTCTTCACACCTTTATGGAGAATAACAGTATCAGCTAAGCCATTACTTTTAGCAGACAGAAGCTCTTGGCAGAGCTTCCCAACTAAATCATCAGAACACCTTTGTTAGTTTGTTATATATACTAGTGTGGTAGCCAAAGGCCATGTGCCTGCTGAGATAGAAAAGGGATTTCATGTGTTTGGAATGAATATTGCTCTAGACTTCTCAACTCACCTGACAGCCATGAAAATGCAGTAGTAGTTAGCAAGTACAAGTAACTAGTACACAATGCATCTGGATTGTGTCAGATCTTTTCACATATAAGATCATGTAATAGTTGCCTCCAGGAAGACTGAGCTACATTAAAATTCTAGGAGGCTGTTTACCAGGCAATATATAGCCAACAAGGCTCCCATGTCAACATATGGACAGTGAAACTGAGAAGCACGTCCAAGTTCCCCAGTCGAAGAGCACATCCTGTCCACATCCTGAGCCCTGAGTCAAGACCTGAGCATGCATCCTTCTTTGCTATACTTTCCAAAGAAAGTTGGTGCCTACGTTGCCCATCCTGTGACAACCTAGACACTGCCTCCAAAACCAATGTTGCTGCTAAATAATAGCACTGAACACAATAATACAGGCTGGTTTTCCTATCTTTGAGCACTCCCTGTCATGTTCAGCCACAGAGAAGCAATAATAATTTTGCTAAATGGTAATGAGACACCACTTTTCTGGCAAGAGGACTAAAACACAAGCAAAAGGAGTGAGCCTCATGCACAAAGCCCAAGAAATGACGTTTGCTATTCTGACATACTCTTTGCAAGACTGGGAAGTGGTCTCAGAAATGCCAAACATGTGACCACTCATGTAGCCTAATGTCCATCCTTTTATTAACCTGTAATTACATGACCACAGAGTATTTCTCCCAAAGAATTCCTTTTTCATTCAGGGAAGAAACTGAATTCACAGTGGGTGCTGATGAAAGGGTTCATGTGAAATTGTAAACCTTTTTTTTTTTTCATATCATGTGCTTTATCTTTCAACCATAAAATCCCCTTTTTTAATTGAGAGGGGAGGGACTGTTACTTTTATATTGTAGAAAAGTTATAGATTCTTCTGTTGGAAGATAATGATAAAAAGTTATCAGTAAAGATTAGAATAAAAGAAACAGAAACCTAACATGCTTATCAGAGCACTAATCTTCTGCAAAAAATGCAACTTATTCTAAGCCAGTATGTTCCAGTCCTGCTAGAGTCCATGGTTCAATGATGAGTACACTCAGTTTTAGGGTTTCTAATACTATATAACAATATTCCAAGCATACATGACACAAAGCTTCAAAAAGACCTCACTGTGCCTGTTAAAATTTGCTCAAGTTTTGACAGGTTAATTTTGCATCTTCAGTCTTTATGCCAGCTCACATAATGATTGCCTGTACCCCTCTATTATTACAAAGAATAAATACCATGTCTCCTTCTGCAACCAGCATAAAACTACATCAATGCTGAATTCTGCCGTACCTTGTTCATCTGAAATGTCATCTTGCGCTCCCAGCAGATATGGCTCAGACTTGTGCTTCCGAATGACCCAGTAGCATGTAGATCCAGTATTAGTTATTATAGAAACATTTGAAAAATCTATTAAAAATATGAATCATTCACCAAAAGACAGATTGGTATAAAAAAACCCAAAACAACCCACAAACATTGCAAAGTATAGGTAGATATCATTCCTGTCCATATGCTTTCTTTTCTGTCAAAAGACAAAAGAATGGAAATAGATCTATAAAGAAAGAAAAACATTTTAAATGAAACCATGAGCAAAGGTTTTTCTTCCACTGATAAAATCTGCTACACAGCCTGCTAAACTTTTCAAATCTTGAAGGAGTGTTTTGAAAAACTGGTGATGTTTAGAAGCATCTCAAAACTGCACCAACATTCAATTCCTTACCATCACGATGATGCTGTTGCCCATAAAAAGAAAGATTTTAAACAGTAACATTTTTCTAAAGAAACAATAATAATTTTTGATCTAGAAAATATCCTATTGAGCATAGCTCCAAAAATCATGCCAATAAAATAAAGATTTAACAAACAAAGGATGTGATAGCTTTAAAAGTAGACACACAAAGCGGAAACACCTGTTTAAATAGATAACACAGAATCTGAATCAAATGTGTTCTCTTGATCAATTGTGAGAAAAACTAAAATTCTAAACAAATTATTTGGTTAAGATTTTTATTTCTCTCATCATCTAAAGTTCTAGCCTATGATAATTCCCACAGAACTTGCCTCTCTAATAAGGATAAAGCATGTCTTCTTACTTGTGTGGTTTTTCAAGTGATAAAATTTTCCATATTCGTGATATTTAATTTTTAAAAAATATCTATTATTCTACATAGCACTGAAGGAAAAGAGGTTGAACTATTACGGATTCAAATCAATCTTACAAATTTTAACTAGTAACCACACCTATTAGCACCAAAAGAAGTCAAGTCAGTGCTACAGGTGCTCATATCTCTGAAAAGCAGCCCAGAAAGTTGCCTCTTTGACAGCAGCTCTTTTTCTGCACAGGGGCATGGCTTAACCCATTGGCAGCTTCAAAGACTGAAAAAAAGTTTCATGCTAATGAGTCTGCTTGTAGAATCAGGACCCTATTCTATAAAGAACACATAGCCATGTGTACATATTTAGACTAAAGATTATTTATTATATTCTTTGCTATGTATCTCAAGTAATACATAGCTAACAATTGGTGCCTGCCACCTCATGGGATGCACTTCTCTTTCTCACTGTTCCAATTTCATTGTTTTCAGATATAGTATCTTCACCTACATAAATTTAAACAACAGCATTGCTTTCTCAAACATCAGGGTCATGAAGCACAAACTTTTATTATACTTTAATATTAGTATCGTATAAAAAGATCATTCCAGAAACAGTTTTGCAAAGGTCTTTGACAAGAACACTTGTGAATGGTGTAAAAGAAAAAATAAGAAAATAAGTAAAAGGAAGCATCTGTTGGGAATTCTTCCAGCTATGCTTAACACTTTTGGAAGATGACAGAGACATAATACACGCAGGGCTAACACAGTAGCTTGTCACTTCCTATAAACATACAGAGGTGGTTTTTGGCCACGATGGTATTTTCCAGAAAATACATAACATGGCTTGCTCTCCTTTCCCTCTGAGTCTCAAAGTACATCACAAAATATTTCGGAACTATTATTTCTGTTTCACAGGTAGGAAAATATGGATCTGATTGGAGAAATGGCTTAAGCAGCTCAAAGCAATACAGATGAAGAAACAATAAGAGCCAAGTTCAATGCAATTGTAGTTAAGATCTGTAAGAGATCAAAAATGCATTTTTGTTTGTTTTAATGCTTTCATAGACTGGATTCCCTGAAATCCAAACCCACAGACTTGAAAATTCAGTCTCAATGGCCTAAGCTGCCATCCCCATTCAGAAAACCTAAAAACATATCCAATGACAAAATAACATGATCAAAATCAAAGTGGATGAAAATAAAGGATGAAAAAAAGAAACCCAACCCAAAAAACCCTTTATAAGCAGATATTGTTCAGAACCACAGAATCCATACATGAGTTAAGATAGATTCACTCCTATTTCACTAAACGCAGAGCTTCATTCTGCTATAGCCCAACATGTATTTTAAGATGAAAATAGGGGAAGGAAATCCTATTTCATCAGTTGATCAGACAATACTGTTTAATATGACAGTTGAAGAGACACTTGCTATATCCTAGGGCTACAGTATAGATTGAGGAACGAGCTTTAAATAACAGGGATTAAGTCTTGATTAAAGAGAATCAGAATATAGCTTTTATTTGGGGCAACTTTGTCTTTCTGTGAGTACTTTTTAGCAATTCAGTATTTAAATGAATTATTCAGTAGTTTCTTAATGACAGCACAGTTGACCGAAATCTAAAAATTATAATGAATTAAGGTAGTTTATGGGTTTGAGGTTTTTTTTTCATTAGCAAATGAAAAATTGAGTTCTTTTTTTCATTTGATCAAAATAAACCAATCATTGTTACTAATAGGCCAAACTAGAGGTGAGCAATGTATTTGTAACTTCTACTTGAAGAAAACAGAAATAAAGATATCAATGAGAGGCTTAGCCTTTGAACTTGGAGAACATATTGGCTTCAGTCCACAAAACACTATATAAATTTTGAGATAAGCCTCTTCAGTGTAGTAAAACGTGGGAGTGAAAAAAAAATTAGCCCAGAAGAAAGAGTTCTAGCAATGCAATAGGAGCCAGATTAATTGTAAATTAGTGAAATTAAAAATGGAATAAGCAGATGTTCTTTTTGTTTGGAGACATCTTATGTCATCTCCAAATAGTGTTTGTTTATAAGTACAGACTTCAGAAAGTATTCCTTATTGTAACTCATGCAAAAACTCCTTAGGCCAAGACAAAATAAATAGCGATTTTTGCCATGAGCTCACACTGTTTGTTTTGTATGGAAATATACAACCTGTTTGTGATAAAATTGACAGTATTCAGTTTGTCCTATTTTATGGTTTTTTCTGAGTCAGCAAACAAACAAACAATCAAACATATGCATTAGCAATCGTGTGTCTAATTTACAGAAAAAGCACAATACCATTAAACATATCTAGTAAACCCCGGAGACGACTCAGGAAAAAATGAATATGTCTCTACATTTCATCTAAACGAGGAGGTAATATTTTAAGAAATAAAAGGGAATATCTAAGGCCATGCATTTTTCTTCCTGTGATACAGACATTTAAGTGACTCATGGAAATCATCACCCTACCTCTACCAGGAAGCTATGCACATATATGTAAACCGCAGCCTACCACAGCTCCCAACTGTTTTGCCTTTTTTCTGTGCATGCAAGCATAGAGCTTATGCTGTTATATTTCCTAATTTTCTTTCCTTGCTAATTCTGGCTTTTTGCTTCTTTTAGGAGTGAGGAAGAAAGAAACTTTTGGGAACAAAGATGATCTATTAAGTTCTTAACATTGGGAAAGGAAGAGCAAGACTACAGACAGCTGAAACTGGGAATTTCCAGTTTAATGGAAAATTCTGGTATTCTGATTATTCTGAATCAGAACAAACTATTTCAAAATTTTCCACAAAACTGAAATTAAAAAACTAAAGAAATGCTTTCAAAAATGTTGAAACACATTGTGTTTGAGCTTTTTAGGTCTTCTTTAATACTACTTTTCATATTTTATATTTTTGTTTTAAAGTCATAGTTATACGTCATCTCATGCCACTTACTAATAATCAAGTCATCTGTATAATATAATTAAAATTGTAAGTATTTAAATAATGAAAAAATACATCCAATGGTTGATGCATATTTTGTTTGAGTAGGAAAATATGATCATTATCTGGCTTTATATTATTTTTAGCAACAACTGTTTCTAAAACCTTCTAAAAGTGGAAAAAAGCATACTAATACAAGGATATTCAAGCTAGTGGCTACTTAAACTTATACCATTAATTAAAATTATATAGTACTTCATTACATTCATCACAGCATTCTAACCACACACTTTCTCTGTATCTGAGTTGCAAGCAATAAGGTTCTTGCCTTCTTGTGAGCAAAGCTACTATTCCTACTCCACACAATGAAAGTACTGAGTACATTCAGTATACAAGTCCATGGATTAATTCTGACCTGTTATTAACACCGATTGTTTCTAGCACTATTACCTATAAGCAGTAGTTCACCACTAAGGTTCTCAGGCATTCATCCTGTTGTTTAAACACTCATTTTTCTTGATCAGCAAACATGAAAGGTTTTTATTTATTTGATTCTCATTTAATCAGGGAACTTGCACTTTCCCCTTTTTGCTGAAGTGAGAAACTGCTTTTCAGGGCTCTGTGTTCTCCTTGGTGTCTCTTCAATATTGGCAGTATAATGACAGCTCAAATTGCATGCCCCCACCCAACCCATCAAATTTGTTACTTGTTTTTCATGCTACTTAGGCCACCATAAGAAAAGATGTTTATTTTTTGGTTTTGTTTTTAAACAGTTCATTAACTCAAATGAATTAGTAAAATAAATTATTTCTTGATTTCCTAAGTTTTATCTTGATGAAAAGAATTTTCCACCATATCCTTGACTTATCACTAACTTCAGCACAACATTCCATATTAATAAAATATGCCCTTTCACCCCTTTCTCCAAAGTTGTTTCCTAGAAAAGGAAGCCAAACTTCTCCAATAGTAAACACATAATATTTAACAAATAATTCACTAGAGACCATAAGAGCTAAACAATCATTTGTGTGTTTCAGGAAATAATACTAACATTGTAAATAACATTTTGTCTTATCCAAAAGTAAGCAAGATGATTTATGAAGCAAATAAAAAGAGACAGCTCCAAGCCAAAAGACCTTAAGCTGGAGGCTAAGCAAAAGAGAATAAGGAAAATATACACTCAGACCATGCCGAAATTCAATGGAAATTGTCATGTTCTCCACTTTAAAACCTCTTCACAAATGGATCACAAAAATAGTAAATGGCAGAAGACAGAGTATCTCTATTTATGAAGAAGCCAAAGGTAATTCTCAGGCCAAAGGCTGCACTTACAAGAATCCCAGATCAGCATGCCAAAAGAAGGCCTTATGGTGGGGTTCAGTTACCTGCAGGTGCTGAAGGCCATTTGAGATGCCCTAAAGTATGCAAGATATCTATATGAGGTCAGCAGCTAGGACACAGAGACTTATGGGAAATAAGTATCACTCTGTAGTGGAAGCCGGGGGCATGCAGGGTATTCTGCACCACTAAAAGTGACACTGGTTGCCTAGATTTAGGCAAATTAATAATGTCTTAAATGCCTTATATCATGACTGAGATCTCAAAAGGTTAAAAAAAAAAAAAAGACACAAAAAATACAGTTCCCATTTGCCCAATGAACTGAATTCAGTAACCAGGCAGTAAGCTAAAGGAAAACTGGTAAGACATCAAACCTTCAAAAGGCTCTTCTGCTTTTTGTTGGGGGTGGAGAGGACAAGGTACACATTATTTATGCATTCAATATAACCCAATCATCTCTTCACACTGCATGGTTCTTACTGCGTCTGTGTATGTCCTGTGCAGGATGAATGTCCTTAAAAAAAAAACATAGTAAAAGAAAATCTTGCCTCTGCTACTTTCGTATAATGAAGAACAGCTGTTTACCAGCCACTGTGATTATTGTCTTCTTCCATCCTACCTGCCACCTTGCTCTCAGCCCTATAATCTTCTCAGGTGATATATATTACAGTGGTTCTATCTTGGTTCCAGAAAATTTATAATCCCAATGTAAGAAAAAAGACCCAACAGGTACAAATAACAAATAACTGCATACAGCTAAAGTGATCTAATACAGAAGAATGCAAGAGGGTAGCATAGCAGTTGTCAAGCATTGTGGCAACATTCCTGCCTTTTAAGAAAGGGTTTAAGGAGACATAATATATTAATTAGGATAATTGATTACTTGCAGTTTTGCTATTGTCTTCTATACAGTGAAGTACTCCCCAGAAAAACTGATGCATGAGCTCTACATCATTATGGTGTTAGTGATCACATAGGAGTATTACAGTGCAAAAGATGAGTATCAGAACAAATAAATTCCTAAATATCTTATTATCTATCTCACACATTTCATATATCTTTGTGGCTATCATATCATTGTAGGTTATACTTCAGAAGCCAAAGATATGTGGGCTATTGCCTTTTAATGTTGAATTATTATACACATTCTAACTAAATATTTTTTTCTGACCTGGACATCTTTTGTGACTATTTTGATGGCTACCATACACTCTGTAGTTTACAGATGCATTTTGTTCAAGAGAATGTATGTAATGGCATAAGCACTCAATCATAAAGTAGTTATCATACAGTACTTTATTCTAAATGTTTTATAAAGAGCTATTACATTTAACAATGGAGAAATGAACAAATCTCCATTATTTAACAGACTACTGTACTGACTAGAATATTATCACCAGAATAGAAGCTGTATTTTAGGAAAGTAGTGATTCTGAGGTCAATATGTCCTGAGGAACATTATCTAGAAAAAAGTGAAATTACTTGTTGGTGAGCAAAAGCACTGCACTAACAGTCTATAAATTACTACAAAAAACCTTTATTTAATCTCTTTTGTTTTCTTGCCTTTCCACAACACTCCTTTAAAACAAGAACTAAAAGAAGGAAGTGAAATGCATCACAGACAGGCTGGTCGGGTGGAATGAGGATAGGTGTTCAGAATGGAAATAACCCATGGAAAGAAAAATGATATAGCAGTTGTGTAGAGACACCATGATTCTCTGACTAGCTAGCCTGAACACTAAAGTTTGCATCTTCTACTGCATGCTGCTCTCATGATCAGGATAGGCCTGGGGAAACCTGGGAGAAATCGAGCAGTGAGGAGTGAAATGAGGGTTTGAAGCTCAGGCAGAGGGGAAGTGATGAATGAGTGGATTCCTTCTGTTATTTAGGAAGAAAAAGTATGTGCACCCATCTGTAGTACTGTGAAAGTAAAAAATAAAGAATATCAGATCTTTGATAATTTGTCTTCCCACATTCTTCTATTAGGCTGGTGAAATAAGGGATACATGTGCGACAAGTTGCAGCAGGCTATGTCGAGCTATGTATAGAATGGTTCCACTATTCAATGACCTCAAATACAGAGGGAAGAATAAAACTGACCAGAATATTAAAATACAGTACCTACAGTAGAAGGGTGTATTACAGTACTTGAAATATTGGTATTATCTGAACTAAACAAACCTGCCTCAAAGCCCCCGTGATTCTGCTATTATGCTACATTAGAAGAAATCCTTTCCAAAGATTAATCAGCTTATCTAAATGTACAGCATTTAAAACTACACAGAGCAGAGCCATTCCTAGAGGATACAAAAAACTAAATGTGTCCTTTCTGCCTGGCAAGAACCATATAGTTCAAGGTGGATCTGAAAACTGAGAAGGGACCTGGGCCAACATGATCTCAATTGTTATTTTCAATAATAAAGTACAGCTAGCGCCTCAGCATGCAATGCTCATGTGGTAGGGGACAGGGACAAAATGCAATGTTCTGAAACAGCTCTTATGGAGAGCATGCAGTGTTTGTGACAGGTATTTGGTCTCTGGAGCTACAGTCTTGTTTATTGCTCTACTTTTAAATGGCATCTTCCAAACCCAAAGGATAACAAGTACAAATTATATCTATAAAACAGCATCACAACTTTATTCTTAATAGCTAACTATTGAAATGCAAGCATACATTATAAATAGAAAAACAGCTGGCTTGGAGCACATTGCAAGCCACTAACACAGTTGAGGGATTTGAATGACATCATAACCCGTGAGAGCATGTTGCTGGCCAGCTGGTGTTATTTATAATATACTCATAATTGAGGAAAAAATAAAAAGGCAAAAGTTAGGTATTGCAGAAGTAACAAAGTTGAATTCTCTCTTTCCCAGTGTAATTTAAATTGTTATCAAGAGTAATTATGCAGATTACTACTAAAAAGGGAGAAAATCACTTTATAATTACAACAGCACATTTACCATAAATGTCATGGAAGCCCCCCAAACTGGGCTACTTGTGGTACTGTGTTCATAGCACTGTAAATTCTAGGAAATAATACGTCTTCTGTGTGGCTGTTAAGAGATCACAAAGCTATTTTTCCCTATTTACAAGTAGTGCTCAACAATTCTGTTATTTTTAGCAAATTACAAACTGTTATTTTAGGGTTAATAGTGCTGAGAGTTGGAGGTTTTAATTGTTACTCAGCATATAAGCTTGCCAAGTTTAATAATGTAAAGATGTATTAAGAAAAAAGTATATAAGCAACTGCCTTTCTATACTATATAAATAAAATACCTGTGCCTCTGTGCATAAAGAAAATGAGTACATTTATACAAAGGTATGCATATATAAAAACAATGCCCTTACAAATATAAGCTTTTACTTATTTAAAATGCAGACACACACACACACACACGTAAATACAAATGCAAACATAGCTATCTGATACTTCACCAGAATACATTTAATTATTTTTCATGGCAGCACAAGCTTTTTTTCTGTCTGCTAACCCCTCAGTCACTAATTCACATTCTTTTAAAGGGAAAAAAATATGCTTCTGTGCTCTAGTTTTAAAATGCAAAGGTATGATGTTATTTGTCACCATGCCCAAAAAAGTCCTTACTCGGTAACTTTGCCAGAAGAGGGAGAGAGAGAGAAGGCAAATGCTCCCCCAGCTGTTTCCTGTCTACAGTGTCTGTGTAATGTAGATAAATGTGAGGATTTTCTCTAAATCCCTCTTCTGTTTGCTAAATCTCACTGTCACTGCTAAAATCAGAGCAGATAGAGCCTGCGCAATGGAATAAAGTCCTCAATATTGAAATGTGACATTGCTCTCAACATCTCACATCTCTCTGGATTTCTTTTTTCTCATCATTACTGCTAACAAATTCATTTCCAGACTTTGCACTTTTAAGAAGCAATGGAAAAAATCAACAGTCTTTCAACACAATTAGTTAAGTGCTGCTTGTGTGATTTCTTGAAGGTAAATCTTTATTACTATTTCAAATAATTTTTTAGTTTTATTTTACTGTGTATTGTCTGCTTCTGGTTTGAAGAGTATTGTGCACTTTTCAATAACATTATTTTAGAACTGAGATTTGTAAATTGCTGAACATGCAATTTTATGTGATCTGGAAAATGGCTGTATGTAATAGTTGCAATTACATAGATAACTGTAAGGGTAAACTATTGCAGATACATGTCTTGATTTTCATTTCTATTGAGACAACTTTGAAATATTTCAGTTATGTCATTATTAAGAGGTCAATTACATCATTGTCTATACTGTTAATTAATGCTTCTGAAAACTAGAACTTTTAGCTATTTTCTGCAGGTGCAGGATTTTATAGGAAAAAAGGTATTATTCACATGTTAAGTTTCTGCAGTTTTATTATACATAATGATAGATAAAATGTTCAGGCTTTCACAGGGAAACTTTTAAGGGATGTTGTCACTGCAGCAATTTTCTGGCAGCACTGTAGCATTTACTTGCTTTTTGCTTTCATAAATAAAAAGTAAATGTGAAGTTCAGTTTGTTTTCTACATTAGAAACCAGCTGCGACTCTTGCTGACCTTGCATATTTGTATAGCTTAAGCAATTGTACATAAAGAAAATGGAAATTCCCCTACATATTCATCTCCAAGTTTTCCCTTCTAGGGAGGGCTGTTTCAGGAAAGTTTGCATGTGAAGTTTCATGTTATGACCCTGTAATTTCTACATATTAATATAAGCTGTCTTAAAGTGAATTTGGCTTCAGTAGGTGCACTGACCTCTGTTTCTGTCAATTGGCCCTATTTCAACTTTCCATTATCAGCAAATTTATACCTTTCAAGAACTTTTTTCTTCAATATTTTGCAAGGACACTTATGCAGCTGACAGAATTCTTCTGTTTTAATTGTTTAGGGCCTAATTTGGGGTTTTTTTTTATAGTGTCTTATACTTAAAACACAGCTCATTCCTTAATGTGATTCAAAACACCAGGTCTGTAATTACTATGGATGAAACCATTCTCTTAATGTATAAATGGGCACCACTTCCAATATACTTGAAAGATGGGGGCTTTTTAAGTAAGTACTGTGCAAGGCACTAAGAGACATAAAAGTAATGTGCTAGCTCCTCAGCTGGTACATCCTGCCAAGCTTCCTTGGAATCAATAGAACATATCGATTTAGGTTAGGAAGTAGCCCAGATACTTTAATCAAAGTTAGCAGTATTTAGATCTTGATTCATTCTAAAGTATATCTATGCTCTATTTGTATAATAATTACTAGTGAATACTGTTATTACATACTAATTACACACTTCTACTATGGTTTGGTTAACAGGTCCAACCTCTATATAGCAAAATGTAATTTTGAATATAACTCTTGATTTTTTATCTGTAGCATATACTATCCATAAAAATGTTCCCCTTTCAAGATATTTATAAGTATTGTGGATGTTCTTATATGTTATTAAAATGACCAAGGATGTGAAGAATTCTTATGCACAACTTGTGCCAACTGATAGTTTAGTAGCCAAAGAGGATTTATATAGGACAATTAAGAAATAAAAGAGATATAGAGTATTCATATATGACATTCCTCTGTGGTGCCACTCTTCTGGACTATTAAAAGTGGAATGCAGCAAAAGCTGGTTATTTTACTGAAAAAAAGAGGAAATTCCAGCTGTGAAAATATGGTCAGTCATTCTATGCAACTGAAAGAAGTGCTTAACTGGGCTCATCCTGAACCTGTATTCAATTTCCAAATGTAATTAGACGCTTCTATAAACCCCACCCACATGCCAAAGCATTTTCTTTTAAGCTCTCAACTTTCTAGTCAAATCTGGGACATTGCAAGCACCCTGCCTGTTTGTAAAGAACCTGAAGCAAAATTGGATTACAACTTTGTATTTTCTTAAGAATATTTCCCTCAGACATAAATGGGAACTTTGATTTTATCACAAACATATTGAATCGACTAATGTTATGTTTAATTAAAATGATGAAGTAAAGTTAAAGTCTTAAACTATGTTCTGGATTTAGTTTTGATGAAACAGCACTCAATTTAACAAATAATTGATTGAACCCTAGAAACATGTGAGTCTGTTTTCTTTTCCCCAAAGTTTTTACTTGCTTGAAAGTTCTTGACTGTTGTTAAATTTGGAGATAAAGTTAGAAATTCTCTGTGGTTTATACTGTGCAGCCTTCTTGGCTTCCACTAAAGGAAAAACAGTAGATAATATGTTTTGTTGTAGTTCAGTGCTGATATTTATCTGAAAATGCAAGCCAGCTGAAAAGTCTTGAAAAATACAAAATTGTTAAATATCTAAGATTTATGTTTATTTCTGACCCAAATGTTATACAAGAACAAAGTGTTAAATACATAATGTTCTTGTATTTGTAATGTCTTCCAGCCTTCTGAGGCGTGTGCTGAGCAGCTTTATGCTCTACCTCCTCAGAACTGGGAACCATCTTAAAGTGCAGGTGCATTACATTTATCTTAGAAATTCAAAAATATGGCAAGGGTAAAAAGACATTGATGCTGTTAAGATATGGAATCATTACAGGAAATAATGCCTTGAGTCATTGTCATTCATTTATAATCTGATCTTCCTCCATCTGCCATTGAAGTCATGTCCATGCATTAAACCTTGTTGGTTTGTACATGGTAAAGTTGGCTAAAGACTCTTGTGACTGGGAAAATAATTATTCGTTCTTTTTATGATATATCATGGGATTTAGATTTGTTCATTATTGTCACAGTGGAAATATCAGGAAAAACAAGTGGGATAGATTCTGACTTATTTATGGATTTGTCTCTTATTCAGCTTTGACTTAGGTTGAATAGGTTGACTTAGGTTGAAATAGGGGACTCATCCAGCAAAGTTAAGATCCTTTGCCAGGAAAATAAAAATTCTTAAAAATTGTTAACTAGAGAAGGCTCAATACCCCACTGGATCAGATCCCATATGAGCAGACTACAGATTATTTCATCTTTTTTTCAAAAGTTCAGTGAAAAAAAAACAATATTAAATGGTCCCTTAAACCCTGAAAGAAACTTTAGGGAAGATTAATCATTTTACACCAATTACTTTACACTAGTCTGCTAATACAAAGCACTTTTAAGCCAAGGTTAACTGTGTGTGCAAGAAAGGTTTGTAACTTCTTACCTGACTGCACTACTAATGTTAACCTTGAAAGAAAATAAAATTTACACCTTTCAAAACTAGCATTTTTGACAAGTCATCTAAATCAGTTTAGAACATGCATTAAGCACATTCTTCACTGTCTTGCTACTAAATATAAATAGCTTTTCCTGGTCTTTAAAAAAAAAATAATGTTCTCTTTGACATGTTAGGTATGATCTTTGGTGGATATAAATTGATATAAAAGGAACGGTGCAAATTTACACCCATTGAGGACCGGCCTTTCTTCAATCAAAAGTCCAGGAAAAAGATAGTTTGTAACCAAATGTAAATGAGGAAAGAATTATCACGTCTGTATATACCTCATACCCCAAACCTAAGAGGATATAATGGAGGTCAGTGAAAATATAGCTGCTTGCATCAAGTAAAAATACAAACATTCCAACTAGTGCTTCTCTTAATTTCCTGAATGTTTCCAAATGTTAACTTGCTAGTAACAGAGAACTGCGAGAATTGTGGAATGTGGTCCCCTACTACGGAAGATCCCACATCAACTCTTCTGTAACTTTGGCAGAGTCTACCTCGAAACTTTTGCTTTTTCCTGATATTTCCATTTTTAAGGTGGCTGGAGAACCATGGAGAACTAATTGTGAACCCTTTTCTTACTGGGCCAAATTCCCTTCCAATCTGTTTATAACCATTTATTCTTGTGCCAATGCTCACTCTTTAGTTTAAATAGCTTTTCTCTGTCGCATGCCACCTCCATCTTCCACAGTACATTGGCAAGCAACTGTCACATTCTCTCTTAGCCTATCTGGTCTGAGACAAAATAATTCAATGTTGTTTAGTCTTCCTTACTCATAATTCTGGACTTCCCTTTGCCTCTCTGTTGCACTCTTCCATCCCCTCCTTTTGCAGGAGCAACCATAAATCATAGTTATTACAAGGTTCTTTAGCTGTGCGTGAATGTGAACCAAGAATATTCACCAGAGGAAATAATCTGCTTACAAACTACACGGACTAGAATATGTGGACAGTTGCAAAATTATGGTGAGGCGTTTCCTGATACTGTGTTTATTGTCTAACAAATTACAGTACATATGCATTCTGAACTCACAAGGCTGCAGCAAGCATTCTCTTTAAGGCTCTGTTGGGGAATTCTGACACTGCTTTTGCTTCCTTGGCAGGTGAAGATGCACACTGTGTCCTACATCCATTTCTTCTACCTTGGCCTGTGTTTGCTTACCTTAACCAGTTCTGCTGCTGCTGGCCCAGAAACACTCTGTGGTGCTGAGCTAGTTGATGCTCTTCAGTTTGTGTGTGGAGACAGAGGGTTTTACTTCAGTAAGTCAACCCTTTCTTTCATTCAACTGCTAACTTTGCCATGTAATACGTTGGAGTTTTCAACTGCTCTACAAGCTTAGAAATGATCAGACCAAGCTCCAAGTTTGACTAGTATCCTCTGTCTTGGAGATGCCAAAATCTTCAGTGACTGGTTAAATCCAGGTGAAGGGAAACTCATGCATGGTGAGGCAATAAAAATTAACACCAGCACAGTCAATAGATAAAATTAAGTCTTCAACAGTGTGGATATATTAGTACTCAAATTACTTTGTGGAGGAAGACCTACACGTTGAAAGTGAACAGCACAATAATTTTCATTTGGTGTGTTTTAGATTGTGCAAAGCTGGAGTATTTAGATAAGTAACTCTTTTATCTTAGCCTCTTGCAAGTGCTGTCAAGATTGAGAAATACACACCTTTTAGATAACAGAAATCTATTTCTAATTTTCAGCTATTTGCCACTCAAATAACATAAAATTAATGAAACTTTTAGCTAGGAATGTATTAATTCTGAATTCATTCCTTAATATGTTTATTCAAAACATGCAAAAATTTGTGCTTTTAGAGCCTCTGAAGCTAGTGTTTACTCCTAATTATATTATGTGCTTGTATGAAGTTCTTGTCTGAAGTTACTTCTCCTTCTGGGCCTCAGTTACTGTTCTAAACAAGAATTTAACTAAGAAAAGGAAATATGGGGTGGTTAGGCTATAAAGACAAGAAACTGACTGAAGGTTTTTTGTTTGGTGGTTTGTTTTGGGTTTTTTTGTGGGGGGTTGTTTGTTTATTTCTATAATCTTTCTGAGGTCTAGCTATTTTATTTTCTTTTTTTTTTTTTATGTAATCCTCATTTTATCCTAATACTTCCTGCCTTCTAAGGTATCATGTTTGTTTTTCTGATCTTACCCACCCCATTATTATTAATTTCTTTAATAGGATATTTGCTTTTGATATTTTTCTCCTTGCTTGAAATAAAAATAAAAATCCAGATTCTCACACCTTTAATTTACAGAAAATACTGATTTTCTCAACATACAAGCTGCAGACATTTCCGCTGTCTTCTTGGCACTTTCTATTAAGGTTTACCTTTGAAACTGGCAGCCTACTTTTTATATATGCAAAGTGATTCACTGAAGAACTCTTCTGTATTTAACAATTTAGCTATAATTCATGAGCATCTAGTTTAGGTTGTGTTTAAATTAGCATTCTGGTGCTAAACATAACATTAAAAATAGTGAAATCACTCATAAAGGAATTTATATTTTTCTACCAACTCTTTATGTGTCCGTTTAAACACCCAAATCCCTTACATTTATCTGTAGCTGAGTTACACTGCAGGGCTATTTGAGTCATACAAACACTTTATCTGTGTGGCTGGAAGAAATGTAAAGGAAGACTTTCATCTCCCCCTCCTGTTTCTGCACCAGAAGACAATGAGACAATATACTTCATCCTTAGGACAGCACAACAGTTGGTTTTCACTGTGCCGGTATCCAAAGGCATTTTCCCATTCATGCCTCTCCTGGCAAAATGTTTGCTGCTTGTTCAGAAAGCTATCACGCTTGCTTACAAGAGTGGTTTTTACTGCCAAGCAATCAGACTTACTGTTACGTGTACTCTTTGTGTTCCTCAAGGTAAGAGGACATGTGAAATGCTAATAATCAGCAATAACTCCTTTTTCAATCTATCTCAGTTATTCTAAGTTCGCATGATCTGTTTCAAATCTCTATATTCCCCAAGCCAAATCACCTTTACTTTAAAATACCAGGATGGGTTTCTGAAGTTTTAAAGATCTTTACCCTTGAAATCTTGAGTTTTATCTGCAGTCAGCAAAGAATTTCTCTCTAGTTTACTTTATTGTTTTCTTACATTCAGAGTTTTCACATGAAATAGTGTAACTGTTGACACCATAAAGGTCTACCTTGTTTTGTATGGAAGACTGTGGAAGGTTTTAGTAATGAATGACCACCCTGTGTTGGGAAAGTCTTGCACTGTTGCTTACTTGACTGTAATCAACAGATTACAACTGAAACATTCAACAACAATTTTATGAAGTTGATATGTGGCCCTTGGATGTTAAGAAATGTGTGTCCTCTACATGACTATTTCTGATTCATGAGGCAGCAATTTAATCTTCTTAGTCTTCTCCCTCTTATTTGATAGTGTTAATTTAAAATACAGAACTGTAGAAAAGTCCAATAACACTGGTAAAACAGCTTGAGATCCTCATACTAAATGCATTACAGAATGTAGCATATTATTGGAAGTTAAAAATGTTGCTCCTTCCTTGGGACTTTAAGAATCCCACATAATTTGCAGAAGTAAAAAACCACTGAAATTTTTTCTTTCATTGTGAAGAGGATGTCAGTTTAAATTGTATCTTAAGCTTTGTATTCTCGTAGTCTGGTTCCTTTATACAAAGTGTAATGAATAGTAACGCTTGCCTTTAACTTGCACAGGAAATAGCTTTGAGGGAAGGTTTTTCTTCCATCAGTCTGTATTTCACTAGAGACTACAAATATAAAGAATACCTTTCGGCTGAGGTGGAAATCCTGGTTCAGATTCAAGGTCAAAGCTTCTGACTATTCCTTGGGAGTTGTGGGTGGAAATGAATATAGAAATAATTGAGTTACTTTCTGTTGAAACTCTGTATTCCACAACCACAAGGCTATATCTATGGCTAGGACTGGAAGAAAAAAAATTCCTTTCTATAGTCTACTCTGCCCAAGATCCTAGGTACAAAAGGATATTCTTTACAGCTTCTGAAGAGATGTCCCAGCTGCTTACCACACAGAAATAAAAGTATTGACTTCAAGAGGAAGTCAAATGTGGTTTCTACTGCTCGCTTTCTTCATGAGGTAGACTGGCAAGGAGCATTTCTCCAAGTTTTTTAGGGGAGAACATTGTAAAAATCCCAAAATGGAGCATCTGCTTTTTTCTTTAGTCTCATGTAACCGCAGCCAACACTGGCTATTTGTTGGACAGCTTTTTCTCCCACATGATTCACCATTGAAGAACAGGGTGTTGCCGTCTTTTATCCAGTAACACCTCTCTAGCAGAATTTGTGCCACCCATGTTCCTGTGTGTTAGCTTCTGTTAGGAGAAACCAACAGAGAGTCTGGCCAGAGGTACACAAGTGGCTACAGAACTCTTCTCAATTAATGCTTCTCTGGTCTCAAAACCTCTGGATTCAACAGTCATGGAGCAAAGTGAGATGTCTGCTATGTTCATTTGAATTTGAATGCCTAGAAAGCTCTACCGTGCCACTGCTATTACAAAACAATGCTGAGGGCAGAGAATGTTAGAAAAACTGAAAGTGCAAGTTACAGGAAACTTACAGAAGCAATAGCCCAGGAGGGAGGAAATTTTCTTTGAAATAGTCTTGTCGGATTACAGGAATTTTAGTTTGTAGATTATTCAAAAAAACCAACAAAAATAACAAAACAGACCAAAAAAACAACACCCCAAAAAAAGTCAAACACACACATCATCAGAAAATATATAATCATCAGAAAATTAGGATAAGACAGTGAACATAGTTTTTGGTATTCAGAACTGTCATCAAATGTCATTGCTTTGTAGAACTAAGGTATATACGGAGGATTTCATGCCTTTCAAAGCAGGAAATAAACGGCATAGTGCTAGGCAATTACTGCTTGTTTCTTCTATTTCCCTTTAATAGCTTCTTGTTTACTTCAGGAAGTCTGCTTTTAAGATGTTATTAAAGTTTCTAGGCCTGTCAAACCTATCAGCATAATTACAAGAGATGGCATGACACTCAGTTCTTTAACTACTCCATACCTGTAAGAGCTATGAGTCACTAGCTCTCTGTGTCCCTGATTGAAAGGACTGTTAACGTTACAATCCCAAGAGAGGCAAGCTGAAAAACTGCCATGGACACACACAGCCTGTGGTGTCAGTGACAATATTACAAATCTCTGCAAACAAATGCTGGTCATCTTGGCTATGTTCACACAGCAAGATCTGACAGTGTTTTTAAGTTCCTTGGTCTGGCTACATGCCCCATTCATGTCCAAATCCTGCATCCACTGAAGATTTGAGTGTATTCCTTTACCCCCAGTTTCTTTACTTCTTACAAGAAAGCTAGCCTAGAAATGAGCTAAAATGTGCTTTAGCCAAGTCTGCAGGGTCAGTGCTCAGGGAATCAGAGCTATAGGAACAGTTATTGATATACCTCTGTAAGAAAAAGGACAGCTCTGGCTCCTGGAATCGTATCACTGTATAGATAAATAAATGATACCTAAGTCTGGTGTGTGCTTTTTTGCCACTGGTGGTAATCATTGAGGAAGTTCTTAAAATAAGCCAGTCTTTCAAAGAATTTTGTCCTTTCTTACCTCATTAAGTAAGGCTAGGGAATTTTCATAAAGACTAACCGTAGTTTAGTGAGTTTAATCTTCTTAAGTTAGCTCTGTAATAACGGAGGGAGATATTCTGCCTTCTTTCTCTATGGGTCACACTGAGTCTGGGAGGATTTAGCCTCTAAAACACACTAAATTTAGACTCTGCAAACAGGATTCCTCTACAGCTAGTTCTCAGGTCACCAAGGATTTAATAATTTTTCAACCTTTTCATTAAGAGGGACTGTAGTAGAAATGATAATTTTAATGAGGTGATTGGAAGTAAATAATTGATCAAAATTTCAGCAAGAAACATCTCTGCTGAAAGTGGCTACTACCAAAACCAAATAAGTACAGTTTCTCCGTAAGTCTAATTTAAATGTGTCCCTATTAGCTGTTAGATGTTAGAGATGCAAATGCTCTTTAATGGTGTTTGCCTTTATTTATGCACTAGACCAAATTTCAAATTTTGTCTCAAATAGCAGAAAGCTGTTGTTTGACATTTGATTCCCTAACTGCTATATGTATATTTAATACATTGTTTAGTCTCATGTTGGATAAAGTCACTCAGAGAAGCACTTGGCAAGATCAGCATTAATTCTTGGCATAGCTGCCCCTCTTACTTTTCCACTGAATCTTAAATACCAAGAAAAACCCTGACTTCAATTCTGGCATAGGCTTTATGCAACTGGCCAAAACCTTTGCATATGAACCTCTTCATTTGTTCTGGTATTAATAATGCATTTGATCAACAGCAGCAAGAGTTGTAAAGCAAATTACTCAGTTTAGCAGGACCCACAGTCTCTTAATTAAAAACTTTTGCCATAACTACTTGAGCATCTAGGGCAATCTATACAAACTGTTCATTCAAAGAACGAAGTTCATACAGCCATTTCTCTAGAGATTATTCAGCACTTTAGCTCTTATGCGTGTTTCAAACCCTCTCACGTCACAGAAAATCAGAGACTTAAAGCCATTTCCATTTCAGAAATCTGCTAAAAAACCAAAAAGGATAGATCTGAACTTGTTTATTAAACCGTACCCAAATGTGAATATTTCCCTATGATACAAGCTTACTTGTTAAAAAATATGACAATGGATGAAAGGGGTAACCAACAGTTAAGTAATTTCTCAGTCTAGAAATCAAGACAAAAGAAATACCACAAATGTATACTTATTGAAGAATTTATGCTAAATTTATCTCTGGTAATAACCACAGGAACTTCCATGTCAGAACGAAGAAAAAGCCATTTCTTCATACTTTCTTTGCGGTATATTTAGTGCAAAATCACTACAAAGATATACCCAAGTACTGGGTCTAATAGTTCAGTAATGACAGGCATATTTCATGTTTGCATCAGTGAATGAGGTTGTGAGAACAAGAATTTTAACAAACCCATAGCCTTTGGAGAAGCATACTGTACACTGACCAGATAGTCACTCCAAATTATAGAAAATTTTGTATTGTCACTGTAAATAAAAGTTTAAAAATTGAATCCTGTTAAATACTAAATGCCTATTTCAACCAAAAGGCTGTACCTTATGCACTGTTTAACACATAACTTTCAGAATAATGTGATAAATTGCTTTTCTTACTTTATTAACACAAGAAAAGTCAAAGTTCTTTTCAGACTTCTTTAAATATTAGACAAATTGCATAGGTGTGCTTCTCTTGTCAGCTTTATCTAGCAAACTTTTAGGTTAAATTCCTGATTGCCTTTCCAATGCCAATTCCTCGTAAATTAGTTTGGAAAGCAAGTCTGAAATACTTGCTGTATTTTCTGTTTGAATCCCATGTGCAATCAAGCTTAATGTTTTCAGTGTTCTTAATCTTACAAAAAAGAGTGGAAGCTGTTTACTTATCTAATGTTAAACTGTTTGCTAGTGAAAACTGGAATAGCTTACTTTTATCAAAGAAACAATTTAGGGCTCATAGTTTGTTTGGGTTTTTTTCCTAAGTCTACATCATATTCATATATTTCTCATCTTACTTTAGAAATTCAACTGTGATCGCAGTTTTCCCATCTGTGTAATATGACGGTTCTAGAGTAAGAGAATGTCTTCAGAGATCAAACCCTGCTGCTTCCCTATGTGTTCATAACAGAGTGGAAGAAGGAATAGAGTGTCTTGTTGAAACACTTCCATTAGGAAATTATGGCTTACACCCAAACCTGAAATTGTATGATTATTTTTGATACAGAACTATTTGTTTATAGTGTTTTTGTCTTTGTGTGTTAGGCAGAAATTTCCACAAGGCTGAGTATGCAGAAAAAAGAAGGGGTTGGCTCAGACCAGCTCAGTGAACAAACTGTTTTCTTTCTGAAAATAAATACTCTAGCAATACTTATTAAGTATTTCTATCTCCAAACAAGAAAGCACTTAGGTAACTCCTCCAGATCCTATAAACAGCAACTTCTAAGGAAAGTAAACACTACTGAAAATTGTTCTGACTTCAAAGTAATATTAATTAACAGCCTTATTCTACTAAGGCAATGGATAAAAGCTTAAATTATGCACACACACTCCGCATTTCACAAGTTCTAAAGAATATTTGTAAATGTATTGGTTATGCAAAGCTAGAGAAAGTGTAAGTGTTGTGGAGAAAACGGTAGAGAAGATGTTATAATTGAGGATTTGAAAAGATCAGTACCTTCCTAATTAGTACGACACAGCCATCAAAACTATGTATAACAAATTCAATTTACAATAGAAGGATTTGTTGAATTTATAGAGTGAGAAGGTGGCTACTCTATTCTCCCAAGTAACAAATGATAGGGCAAGAGGAAATGGCCTCAAGCTGCGCCAGGGAAGGTTTTGACTGGATATTAGGAAAAATTTCTTCACCAAGAGGGTGATCAGGCATTGGAACAGGCTGCCCAGGGAAGTAGTAGAATGACCATCCCTGGAAGTACTCAAAAACCATGTAGACAAGGCCCTTAATGACGTTTTAGTTGTGGGCTTGGCAGTGCTGGGGGAATGGTTGAGCTTGATGATCTTAAAGGTCTTTTCCAACCTACTTGATCCAGTGATTGTGTAATATTTTTATTTTTTTTTTCAGACTTATATTAACAATACTGAATGTTTCTTTTAGTTCAGCCCCATCAAAATGACTGGATAAGACCTTCTACTGTTATACCGAAATTTTTACAACTTCTTTTTGTAAGTCTTAATTGGTTACTTTAGGGTACATGGAAGCTAGTAAGGGCATCTGGTTTAGGCTAACACAGCAGGTTTAAACTGAATATATTTCCTACCTTGAAGCTTCTGTAGACAAGTAAGATGTAATAATTTGTTTCTACATCCCCTGAATTCCTGAATTACTAGTCAACAGGTCTTCCATGAAAAAACTTAGTTTTTCCTACGTATTTCAAGTTTTATGTTTCTTTCCATTAAAGTTTCCAGCCTTTCACAGACATATTTAGTTTGGCAGGAAGAATCTGGTGACTCATAGACTGAAGAGATTTGAGAGCAAGCTACTGAAAATGTATCTAATTTCTTCTTGTGTAATTTGGGAGCAAGCTACTGATAGTATGTCTAATTTTCCTAGTTTAATCAGATGTATTATTGGCAAATACATGTCCTGAATGAAAGCCATGCTTATTCCTGAAATATATAGCTAAGATTAAATGCAAACCCATATATATTTGCTTTTAGAACACTTCTGTTTTTCTAATTGTTTCTGGCATTTTACCCTAAAACAGTGGGCATTGAATAAAAACAGAGGTGTTACTGTAATAATTTGCATTACTACTTATATTTCAGAATTCAGTAATATCAAAGTATTCCTTACTGATTTTTTTGGGTTTTGTTGAAGGGCGGATAGAGGTATAGAAGTGTGTAAAGAACAGGTGATGTTGTTATTCCTTCACAAGTCATATAGAGAAGGATAGGTGTATTAAAAATTTCTCATTTATGTTTTGTATTGTTAACTGTAAGGTTCCTTTCACTTCTTTTCAGACAGAAGTCTTTTAAATTCAGTTTTTTCTA
The DNA here is from genome assembly GCA_026283785.1 of Coracopsis vasa. Taxonomy (NCBI): domain Eukaryota; kingdom Metazoa; phylum Chordata; class Aves; order Psittaciformes; family Psittacidae; genus Coracopsis; species Coracopsis vasa. The sequence goes on from JANHGB010008034.1 coordinate 43,585, forward strand.
GACAGTCTGTAACAACCATTTTCATTTACCCACATACAGACCAAATCTTCTGAATGATAAAGACTAAAGAGAACTTGATCTAATGTACACAAGGAGATTCTCGTTTAGAGTAATACCTTTTACTCTGGTGCATTTAAATGAGGTATCTGAGTTAGGAGCCCACTCAAGGTTACTACAGTGAGTGAAAGGAGTAAGAAACTTTCACAGCTCTCATTAAGTACTGAATATCTAGTAGGATATTCTTCTCCACTAAACTAAGCACGGAAGCTACAGTCATAGTACCCGTAAGTTAGTTAAGTCAATTGAGTAAAGGACACTTCATTAAGAGTCTAAATTTTGATGTGGTGAATCTATTTAAAATCATACAGTGAACTTCAGTGTGGAGATAAACATGCACTCATGCAGAGTACATTTCAGATCAAAGCAAATCCAAGCTTCTTTTAGCTCTCATGGTATGATACAGTTAAGCAAAGACACAGAGCATGCCCTACATAGTAAAACCAGTTAGAGCTGCTCCTTTGGCCTTCACAAACGCCCAGACATTAGTCTGACCAAGAGTGAATTCTGTTTGAGAAAGCACTCAGTAAAAGTAGGAGGAAACATTTATTTATCTTTTCTTGTTTTGATACAATAGATAGATAGAATATACTCTTACATGCCATAATAAGTAACAGTCTTTCATGTTTTATTACTGCCTAATTAGACAAGGTACACTTATCCATGAGCAAATAATGAAGCATTTTTTCACACTGCTGCTCACATGGATTCATTTCTATTCCTATTGATATATGTCATCCAGCAGGGGTTTTTTTTTAAGCAATTGAGACAACAATAATATTTAAAACCTAGAGTGACCTCTAAATATCATACGTCATTAAAGAAGCATTTTCTCTGTTAGAGTACTGTGCATGAAGCATCATCATGGAGAAAGAACACAGAATGATGTTCAAGTACAGTTAAAGACTCATTGATATAAATGGCATACAGTTTTGAGATACTCAGGCAATTTGAATATTTAGAAAATAGCTGATGACCTAATGAGCTCATCTATAAAAGCAGTAGTATGACAGAAGTAAGGCAAAACCTGCCTGAACTGTTATCCGTTCAACAAGTTAAATCAAGAGAACAAAGTCCATACTTCATTCAAGGCAGTATAGAAACAGTACAGAACCATTTCAAAGATAACCACACTCCACAATCTTCTCTAAAGTGACCCCTTTGCAGGGAACAGCAGTGCAGTAGTTAAAAATTCCAAACCACCTATGGAGGGTAGGAACTGTACATTTGGTTGTTCAGGTCTTGATAAACCTTTTTCAGTAAGTAAGTGTTGCTTTGAAGCAGAGTACAGCGCTAAAAACCAGAAAAGATTATTTTTATTCTCTATGAAAAAACATATATTCAATTTAGTTTATTTCAGGCTACTCTTCATATTGTGCATTGTACCATTCCCAGTTGCTCTGGCTTGAGGGTAATAGGGTAGAAATGAAGGTAATGTTGCCACAGCATTCTCTCAATTCACAGTTATGTATTGACTTCTGAATTTAAAAGTCATGAAGGGTGATCTTGTATGAGATACATGATTGATTTTCATGCACTTGTAGAGTTTCATCTCTATTTCAGGAATTAGATACAGTGGATAAAATATAACTATCCCAAGATACAATAATTTAAAGAAGTGGAATAATCAAGATAATATGGCCATTCAAAAAAATAGGAAGATATTTTTTGTAGAATTTGACACTTAGCTTTCTTTCTGCAAACAATGGAGTGAATTTCTGCAACTATATCTCTAATACTGTTAAATCAACTACCATAATTTTTGCTACATAGTCATCTTACATTAGTTTTTGAAAGCAGTAGGATTTGGTGCAGTAAAAGACAATTATTTCCTGTTATCACTAAGATGAAGACTAACAAAATGAGCAGAATTCATAAGCGGTGATATTTTCATTTTCCACTGCTCTTTTCAAATAGAAATTTATACTCTGATATGAAACAGGTGAAGCTCAGATCTGTGAAAAAGAGCAAATTTTTTTAATAAATCAGGCTTGAACCCGCCATCAAGAATCAAATAACCTGCAACAGATTTTGAATGCAAAACAGTTATCTTTGAATTATGAAATAGGGGGGAGTGATTTTGCTGGCTTTTTTTTTTTGGGGGGGGGGAGATGTCATATAATAAAAAGGTGTATATCTACATTTTCATATGGCAGAGAAAAGAGACATTGTCAAGGAAAAGCTGATATGAAGTATATGTAGTATAAAAAGAAGAGGAAAAGATGATACCAAAGAAGGGGTCATTAGTGACATTAACAATCCAGGCTAGCCCTATCCAGGAGTTTCTTCACTTCATAATCCACAATCAAGGGTCCAGGGTTACTCACTCACAGTTATCTGTTAAATTCAATTGGCTTAGGCTCAGTGCACTGAGGACAGTGTGAGTTAATTTGAGGAATTCTCTACGCTTACTAAAGAAAACATTGATCATTGATTTTCCTAGGTCTTTTGGCCATAAGTGTCATTGCACCACAAATATTTTCCCTTGACTGGATTCCCGCTAGTTTCTAACTAGTCATCTGTTTTTCCTAAGAACTACCAGCTGAACTTCTGATATTTTTCCTTCTGTATTATAAATACAGCAAATAGAAGCTCTTTTGAGCAATCAATAGATACTACATATGTCTGATTTGAAAAGGGTACATGCACATCAAAAAACTTTATTTTTAACATTCATTCAAACCAGCCTGAAAGGTTTGTAGTGTAATTTTAAAGCTTATCTACCATTCATGGTACAAACTATTAAAAATTATCAATTCTTCATACTTAAGTGTTTGCTGAAGTGTCTAAATTGGTCTTGATTTTTGTGGCAGGTAGATGGCTACATCTGAAAGACTGAATACTAAAAGATTAGAAGTGTCAGTCTATTATCAAAATTTAGAATGAGTGTTATGAGAAGTCAGTGAGACCTTGGAGGCTTGTAAAGGCATATAAGGCAGATTTTCAACAATTTTAGACACTGAAGAGGCAGATGGACACTCGAGAGATTTTTCAAAAGCTGTCATGTATCTAATTTCCACTGAAATCAATGAGAGGTAGTCCTAGCAGAGGCCTGTCCAAGTCTGTGTTTTTAGTTGCTTCAGTATCTTTGGAAATATGAGTCAGTATCTTTGGAAATATCAGTCAGGGTCCTTAGCTACTTGTCTAAATTTTGCTTATGGACCTTATTGACTGCTTGTGAAAAAGCTATCACTATTAAAAGCTCTTTAAAATAAGAATTGGCATAATAACTTGGCTTCCTCTCTGACGTTAAACATACTAATACGCTTAGTATGAAATCTTCTTATTTCTAGCATAAATACGTGAGACATCAGATGAAAGCTAATAATTTCCCAAGTGAGCTAAAAATAATGAAGGCTGAATTTGAATAAATATTCTAGGAGGCATCCTGAAACAAACAGTGGTTAGCAAGTACTGTGAGTGCTACCCTTTTACTAACATGATTTGCAAGATGACAGTGTCTAAACGTGGATCCCAAAGAATACAAAATAAAGACTGAACATGAGAAAAATTATAACCATTGCAGGAAGTTGGAGACAATGAATATTTTATTGGGTTTTTTTTTTCTTCTAACCAGGAAAATATAATTAAAAATTCCACAAACTTCTTTAGGGTGTCTTACTTTGGAGTTTCATGTACTTGTGACTTAGACCTACCCTCCACTGCAATGAGGCCATCTGCCAGCATTTGAATTTACTGCAATAATTCCAAATAAATACATTATAATATAAAACGTAAGAGTATCTGCAGGTTTTATTAAAAAGTATTAGTTTGTGTAACAAAAGATAATGTAGGAATCTATGAATTATAGGCATTTTTAAAACATGCTGCAACTAAACAGAAAAACTTAATGAAACAACTAGTGACTTAAGCTGCAGTCTTAAGAATCAGGGAATATTAGCCTTAATTTTGGTCACAAGCTAATCAGTTTCACATCATGATACTGTCCATCATCGCTAAACGACTACAGTCTTTAACAAGAAAATTGTATCCGTGGTTATGCAGGATGCATACTTCTTCTGAGAAGGAAAAAAGCACTCAAATATTTATTTTATCTTCACTATGTAATAGATGGTCTCATGCCCTTTTGATTTCTAAGATCCAAACACTGCAGACAAGAAGAATTAATATTTTACTCATAAACTCCTCTAGAGTGTGCATCATAAAAGTATTTGATATCAACACTAAAACAAATACATTATACCCTACAAATTTGCAAGAATTCACCTGTTTCCCTGGACGTTTGTAAGGTTTTATTGCCTTAATAATTGCATGTCCAACTGGAGATGGCAAGGATTTTTTGCACAGAACTTTTAGCATTTCTGCTAGTACTTTGTATGTTCAACACAGAATACAAATGGCAATTAATTTAACCTAGAGATACAGTGAAGTAGTATCTTCTCTTTACAAGAGGGAAACTGAAGCAAAAAGGCAAAAGCAGATTTTAAAACAAGGAATTGCAAGTGTGCTGCTTTCTCAAAAGCAGCTTCAGCATAAACCATATCCTACCTTAGCTAACAAAGCACTTTTGTCAGGACAGCTGGAAGCAAAAGGCATGTAATCTTCTTCCTTTTGTTTAAATCTAAGCACCTTTCCAAAAAATCATTAGCCTTTGTTTTCATTGCAGTGACAGGAATTACCTCATCCTTGTGAGCTGCAGAAATTCTAGAGCAGGTGCTGTGCAGGGCAGCAGCAAGGCATTGACCAGGAATTGTTTTTGTTGCCAAGTGGCTGGTGATAAATAGAATTCAGTGCATAATCATATAGAATTTTGAGTGAAATCTCTTGATCAAGAGACCTGATTTTAGATTAAAAAGTTAAAAACAATTAAGAAAGAACATAAACCATTTCTTTTCCTTTTCAGCTAATGAAGGAGCCCATGAAAGGTGGTACGGAAAAAACCTATATCTGTTCACAAGTTCATGAAGTGCTGTGCTTATGTAGATACTTCTCAGAGATCCATGCTAAACCTGCAGCTGGAATAAGTAAATTCCTATCTTCGGCAATGACAATATAAATTAGGCTTATCAATTAATGGGTAGTCAGTTGAAACTACCAACTAGACAAGAATTCATTCAAGTAATTTATGATGTGAGTGTTAGCAGAGATGACCAGCGCATTTCTCAACAGTCACTATAAAAACATAATGTTTTTCACATACTAAGATTTGTTGGCAATGGACAATAATCTACTAAATAAAAAACCACTTCATATTTCAGTTTGCTTTTTTTCCTGCTTTCCCCATTTTGCATCACCAGATTGTATGCAACACTTACTTAGAAAACTGTTCTGAACGACCTAAACAGATAAATTAAGATTCTGTTGATCGAGTCCATCCTAACTGTCCTTCATTCAACTTTTTTCAGACAAAGGAACTGATAGGCTATCATTGCCATATTGCAAGTATAGATTGATAATATTTTGGTAAAGTTTTCATTTTGCTGTTTCTCTATAGTCTTAGGAGACAGAGAGATGTCTTGGAAAACTAAGACCTCATTACCTAATTTGTATCAGCAGCAGATTGTTTTCTTGTTGAAACAACTATAATCACAGAAAGCTTGTGGCTGAAGTAGGCAGTTGAAATCTGAAAGTTCCATTGTTTCTTGAGTCAGTACAGAAAATCCGCTTTTTCTTTGAATCACCTCTACCTCTTCAGTTTTCATTATATCCTTATGCCATGTTGAAAGCAGTTATAATGTTTTTTTTAAGTACTACTTTGAATTCTTTTTAGACACATTTGAACTATAGTAATTTAGCTGATGGCTGCTTGGTTTCAGTGCAGCCAGTGAGAAAGCAAGCAATCCAATGACCCTAAGTTCACTGAGATTGCTGGAAAATAAAAACAAGTGTTTGGAAGGCCAGTGCTTCCACACATAAAGAAATATATTGGATACTTCAAAAGATATAAAATTCTTAGAACTGCTGGACATGCTTCTGTGTGTGAACTTTCCTGTCCAAGTGGCATTGCTAAATACCATGGCACTAATCAGAGGGCTGACATCATGTTGTTGTGTAACTCATAACCATAGCAATGTCACTTTTAAAAGTGCATAATATGTGCATTCAGCAGCTTAAAATCTCACCTGTTAAATAAATTGAGGTTAAAAGACCTCAAGATATTAAATCAGGTGGAATTCAGGAGATTTATTTTGAAATATGATCCCTTTACATTGTTCAGTTTTGTTTTGTTTTGTTTTGTTTTATAAGGGGAAAAGAAAATCTAAAACTTGTTAAGCCAGTGTTAACACTGGAAGCTTGGATTCAGACAAGAGACACAATAAGAACAAATTTAATCAACAACATAATTCATAGTGATACAGTCTGTTAAGACAGCTAGTCCTGATCACCTTAATAGAAGACAATAAACTTGAGCTTCTACATTACAAATGGGCCATGACACACCTAAACATATGCAGTCAATAAACAAAAGCATGGTACTCCCAAATTGGTGAGTAAATGGTCTACCTATCAGCCCAAGTTAACTTAGTCCTCATTAGGCCTGACAACTATAAGCAATGGAGAACAGCCGTGTAACAGAAACTGGGAATGTAATCCTGCTCTCCTTTTCTTCAAGTATAAGCACCCTTCCAAATAATCATTAGCCTCCCTCTGCTCTCGCTGGAGAGAGAAACTGCCTCATTCCTGAGAGCTGCAAAAATTCCAGAGCAGCTGCTGTGCAGGGCAGCAGCAAAGCACTGACCAAGAATACTTTCTGTTGCCAAGTGTCTGGTGATAAACAAAATTCAGTATTGCCAGGTACTGCTAAAGGAAATGAAACGTATCCTTTATCTCAAGTGACATGCGGTAGGGAGTATCTGTTCTTATCTGTTAGCTGTCCTTTTAGAATATCAGTATATTGGAGCTGTAGACCAGAAACACTATGTTGGACTGATTTTCCTTTTATGTGATCACCGTCATGAGCAGTGGTGTAATACAGCCTTTGCCCTCTCAATAATCTACTGAGGAGACCACTAACACATAAAAATGACACATAAAAATATGAAATAAAGGCTTACTGTACCCCATAGGATGCACCTTATTCAATGAGGTTTGAAGCTACACTTTCACAAGATAAGGGATGATATATCCCATACAACACCATAATCTGGGGTACACTGAATTACAGCTTCTTTGGCAAAGATAAAAGGACCTGAATTTCTCTGGTAATAAATAACAAGATCACCAGCCCATCTTTCAACACTTCACAATTTTAACTGCCACTTAGAGTGCACAAGAATTCCGGACACAGATTACTTCCACTATCAAAGCCATAGTAACTTGATTTCCCGATATGCTGCATAAGATGATCATGTTTCTAAACAATTTCTCTTATGTACAGAAAATATATTTATAAATTTTGCACTCATTAAAAAAAAATGGTGAATGTGTTAGTGAATTAGTGCACAATTATGGCCAACACACTCCCTTTCTATGCAATCAACAAATCCAGAAATAAGACTTCCTAATAGGAGAAGCCTAATTGGTGTAAACTCTCTCTCACCTTTCATATTTCAGAGGACAGATCAAGTACTTCTATAGATAGGCAATGGATAAAGAATAAAGCAGCTGGGAGGGCTATGACTATTTCTAGCTTTGGGACTAACCAGCTTACATAACCTTGAACAAACCAATTTTATCTGTATTTGTCATACTTTCACCATGTGTGAAAATGAGGCAATGATATTTATTCACCGCTTAAATGCTTTTGAAATCCCCTGGTTCGGGTAACCTTTCAGGTCCATAGAAATATTATTTTTCAGAAGCTCATATGTAACTCATATATAACGCAACCACTAGAAGGGTTAAAGTTTTAAGCAAAATGCCACATTGCAGTAAGGATGATAAATTATAGGTAATAGTCTATCTGACTTAGGAAGACAGTTCAATAAATACAATAAAAATAGATATATTTACATAAGCGATAAAAACTGGCTACTGCTTTAAAAGTAGAAGTTAATGCATGCCATATTGCTGCAGAGAATCCCTCAAACCATTTTTAAACAGTACTATAACAGTTACATAAAACTTAATGGCAAGTTAAGTAGATCACCCCAGCAGGCCCTCTGCTTACTGCAAGTATATGGCACAGAGTTCATAGGTTACTTGAGACTCATTCTCCCAGCCAAACGAGTCAAACAATAACACTTCTAGGCGCTGAAACACTTTTCCTTGGATTTCAGCAGAAGCAGATGTGGGACTGACTACACACTGAACAAAAAGAATATTTTGAAAGGGAATGGCAGCAAAAACATAAGCTCAGCTTTCAGCTTATTTGTAATCATCCTTGCTTTTCACCTTGACACTAGCTTTCTAATATTACCCTCTTCATCTGAAGATGGGTGCAAAGCTTCAGCAGATTGGATGCTCATTTCTTCGTGTGCGCTTCAGATTCCTCTGCTAAACACTGCAGTGTTTCAATCTTCATTTTACTTTGGGATGTAAGTTCTGAGTCATCATCATTTAATTTTCTCCAAGCCTCCAGCTCGTGTTTTCTGTTTTTCTTCCTGGATGTGTCATAACAACTGAATTGTACCACCCCAGTAAAATGGTGAAGCCTAGCAGACATCTGCCAGCAACAAAATACTGTGCTCTCACTCTAATTCCCCACACATTCCACTTTTCACACCACTTTACTTGCATCCTCTCAATAAAGTGGTAAAGTCTAGTAAGCAATTTCTTTTCATTCTCCACAACATTCTGCCAATGCTAACACAGAGATGAGGCAATAAATCAAAAAAGTCGCCTCAGAGAAGAGTGCACTTGCCTTGCATGCTATTTTCCTAACCCTGTTCCTATCAATATTCCCATGAGGTTAATTTCCTGAAGTCAATGACTTCCCTGTAGGTAGGATATCTGTCAGTTCTGGGTCAATACTGTGTTAATGAACTGTGAACATATTATTTTTCAGAATTGCTAAGTAACTTTGATTTGGAAAAAAAAACACTGAGAAAAGTTTTGCTGTTTCAAATTTAATAGAAACTCTGTTCAAAAGTTTCCACTATTCTTAAGGCAGGAACAATAGAAAAAAAAAAAAAAACAAAAAAACCCTTAGTCTGAGCTTTGAGATATCCATCATTAATTTAAAGGAGTCAATATTCTAGTATATTTCTTTTAAAAACAATCATTATACATCAGAATTACATGCAGAAGAAAGAACATGAGAATTAGCAGTAAGAGAAAGGTGCTGTAAACAAGGCAGAAAAATTTCAACTGGAAAAGGGTAAAAATGATGAGTCAGAAGAAAACATGATTTAAGACAGAGGGGCCTTTAAAAGTTGCTAATAAAGTTTTGTATTTGGCAGCTACATTACCTGAACTAGGACTTTGATTCCTTTGAGGGTGAATCATGTTTGAACCAGGTTTCAAGGACAGTTCTCCTCTCACAAATGCACTGCACATGCAACTTTGTCCAATTTTTCCTACCAGATCTGGGTTGGGCAGTGACTGCACTGTGTACTAGCAATTGCATGTCAGGGAATAGCTATATAAGTATCAATCTTGCAGTCCTGGTTAGTGTAGACTGTGAAGGAAACTGTGAAAGATGTCTATAGAAATACTCATATCAGATCACCTAACCACAAAGTAGATGTGTCTCATTTCCTTCAATCTCAATAGAGTCCAAGAAAAAATATTAAGAGAACACTCATCTCAATGTTCAAATGGGAAAATGTCAATATCAGACAGCAGGTTCAGTTGTGGTAGCAGTAACAAATGATAGCAGCCATTCTAAAGAGGAGAGTTGCCAGATGACAACTGCTTGAAATTATCATGAGGGGTGTATAAAAAAACCACGGTTGTTGCAGCTCAACTCTTCAGGGAACCGAACTGGTAAATACTTATACTGGACTAATAGCTATACCTATCTTTACTAAGAAATACCTCACAACCTTGGAAATTTGCAATTTTAAGTGAATTTCCATATGCAGGACGCAAGTGCACATACCTGAACCAAAGAAATTTCTTCTTTTGCCTTCTCCCTGAATTCCACTTTCACATTACAGAAGCACAAGGGTTATTCAATAAAACAGCCATACAATTCAAAGAAAAGGGGGTTATGTTGTAATAGGGGCAAACCATGTGGCTTCTAATCTTACTGTTGGAAATGACTCAATGGTTTTAGCTGCACCTTTCTCTGTCCTATTCCTTCACTAGAAGAGAACAAAAAACCTCAAAAAAGTACCAAAGATGCACAAGCGAAACTTAAAACCCAGACAATTAAGATTTGGTTAAGCTATAACGTTGAAGCAGAGATTAATATCAGAAAGTGTCAGGTAAAGTATAGTTTAGGTGTAGTTATTTGTTCCAACTGTTAGTGTCAATGGCAATATTATGCTGCCAAACAATCATAATTTATATGTTTGATTACCAAACATTGTGTCCTGCTGCCCAGTTAATGAAAATGTTACGGGATATTTAGTTTGCTTATGCAGAAGTATTTAATTTTCAAATAGTTTGTGCAATAAGGCAGGATGAATTGTTCTTTAGGGATTGGGCTGCCCCTCAAAGATTCCAGCTTGAGCTATACCAGATGCCATATAGCCCATCCAGAAGAGCTAACTCTTAATCTTTCTTCTTCTACATCCAGTAAATACAACTGTATATAATTGCACCAGAGTACTGAGACAATAACGAATGAATGGTCCATGAAGAACTCTGGAGAGGTTTCAGCAATTTCTATAAGGAAATGAGTCAAAATGAATCTGAGCAAGATACAGGACATGGAGTAATGTCTGGTTTCTTCTGAATAAAAAGAAAGAACAAGTGTCCTATCACTGATTTTTTATCTTGAAAATGTGAAAATCTAATGTGAAATAATAAATTAAGAACGTCTGTTCTATTAGGAAAGAAATAAAGTACTCAATAATCACTACCAGCTTCAACACTAAAATATTAACAATATGTCTAAATTTTTGAAGACTGCATTTCTTAGCAATTTTACAGCACATCATTTTGAAAAACCTTGTAGATATCTGCCAGATGTGATACAGTGGTACAGGAAAATTATAGTAGGGAGCTTATTTATCCTTAGATTACCCCACTCTTTCGCTCACAAACCAGAGAAATGATTTCTGAATTTCCTAATGATCTTGCACAATAATCATTGAAAATTAGTAGAGCTAGAAATTACTATATTAAAAGGAGTATTATACTGTTTAATTCTAGTGCTAAGAACATAAACCTTTCCTAAGTCCTACTTATCAGTACAGTGACGTCGTCCTTGAGTAAGAGAAAGGATAATCTTTCTTGTTGCTGCATTATTGAAGAATCACAAGAAATTCTAATAACTATACTGCTCATTATGCATATGAGTTTAATTATAACCAATATTAATCAATCAGTCTTTTACACAGCATGGAACATACTGTGGATTTTTAAAGCTACATATTGGGGTTTTATATATCAGGTATCTTTCCTCCCTACAGTACAGCAAAATGTTCCAAGCATTTTTCATTGCTTTCTCTCTCCTCTTTGCCTTCACTCCACCAGCTGTCACTCCAGTGACATTTCCCAAGTATGAAGCTGACAAAGAGCAGGGTAGGGCTTAAGAACTTAAGCTGTGGAGGTCAGTAGCAATACTTTAAAATATCAGCATAACTCAGTGTTTTGGGAAAAATTTCTGATATTACTTGAATGGACAACACTATTTACTACACAACCGCACTGAATACAGTTCAATTATTTTAGAAATTTAAAAGGTTACTAAAGTACAGCACACAACTATTTTGTTTCTAAATTTCCTGGTTTTCTACCATAACACCTTATGTAAACTAGAAATTAAGAAAGCCTATCCTGATTAATACAAAGAAATTTCTTTGTAGACAATTAAAACTATTAAAATGCAAAAAAGAGGGCAAAGGACAGAGTACGGTACAGACATCTGAGAAATGTTTCACTTCCTGATTTGCACACCTTCTCTACCAATTTATTTTTCAAAACTCAAAACTGTATTTGCAGGGCAAAATTATCTGAAATTCTGGGCTAAAAAAGGTCAACAGGAATTATCACATGGGGGTGCTTATCTCCAGCAGTTAAGCTTTCTTCTCACTTTCTAGTTCGTCTGTTATTTGAGCCACTGTAGTCCAAGGTCCAAATACTGACAGGAAAAACTAGTGCAGCATGAAGAGCTAGCATAAGCATTTTCTTCAACCCGTACAAATACTGATCCCATTACTGAAATTGACTCAGGCACACCAACAGCAGAAAGACAAGTTGAAGTGGTTTTCAACAGCCTCAAAAAATCCTACCTAGTGACCACAATTTTAGGAAACCTTCAAGGTGAGGTTTTCAGTTTGCCACCTGACTTAAGGGACTTATCATTCTCATCTGTATCCATAAACTGAAGGGGGAGTGAATCTTAACTTCTCTTTGTTCAGAAACAGTTCCATAGTGTTTCTGTTCTTCCCACCTTATGTGATAAGAATGAAGGAAAATTATCAAAGGTGTGGTGACAGTTTCACAATGTGCAGAAGCAATTTCTGTGAAGCAAAGACACAGTGAGCCTGTTACATCCTGTAGTTCAGGCACACACACTGCAGCAAGTTTCCACTGCTCTGACTTGTAGGTGCTGCCACGCTGCTAACCAAGTGTGAAGGGGCCCTCTAGTGTAAAAAAGAAACTGAACCTACCACCCATATTTTACACACAAAGAATGTAGCAAAACAATGACTACAATGCCACTGTCAGTCTCCAGGTATTCCGGCAACACATACTGACCAGAAAATGCAACAATTATAAAACCTGGATCTCAAAGCTGAAGGAAAATAAGTATAAATACTTACAGCAAGTCTTAATGGATGTTACAGATAATGTGATTTCAGGGTTAATATGTGAGCAGCCATAAAAACAGTCTTAATTGAAAAAGGAATCAAAAAACTTGAGAATTATGCAGAAATAAACTGCAGTCCCGTCAGATGAATATTATTTTTTATATTTTTTTCAGTAGACCTTGACATAAACAATTTATAAAAATCATGAAAATGACAGAAATCTTTTCTTGTAAACCTTACATACTAAGGTAAATTTTATATGTTATGTGCTGATCACTCAACTCTTCCAGAGGCATAACCAGTTTGCTCTATAATATAAATAATATTCAAGAAATTCTAGAGCTCAGATCTATTTGCTAGTGTTATGGCTTTATTGCAAAGCCTCCACCTCTCTGTCTCATATGACAGAGAAAAAAATCTGTATATTTCACTACAGCATATAATTCATGTAATATTCACATACTATGTACAGTTGAAGACACAAAAAGCCATTGGAGAGGCAGCATACGCCTCCACGGTACAGGTAGTATTCTATGAAGACACTGTGTAGTAGTTGTTGGCAAAAGATCACATTCATGCTAGTAGAGAGAGGCAGACATGTAAAGAGTCAAAGACAGATTCAGCCTCCCACAGGTTCATAATATGCAGTTACTTCTTGCATCAAAACTTTTAGTTTGTACTTTGTATGTCTAAGATTAAAATAAACAGTAAGGATGATGCTTATGTTGATTGTATTTTAATGTCACTAATTTTAAATGAGATATATGTTACATTTATTCAGTCTAAAAGAAATATTGTTCTAAAGTTGTATAGAGGAAACCATATACAATCGTTTATGCTTGTGTTTTTAATCTTTAGAGTGATCACAGTTGATTATATAGCTGTTTTATAATGCTGGATGGAAAATCAAAACAATTATAAAGTTTAAATTGATAACAACTTATTGAACACCCTGCTGTCTAACTGCTAGAGGGATAAACAAAGAATACCTAGAATGCTGGAATGAGTTTAGGAAATTCATTTGAAAAGTTATGAAGTGATATCAGAAGAAGACAAGAAGTGATGCATGAATGGAATAAGCAACTGACAGATGAGGTGAGATTGCAAATAATCAAGCAAAATCACAAGAGATGCAGTTTAGGTAATCATTTAGAAGCAAAGAAGAGAAACTTCAGACCCATTTTATACAAACAGAGTTGTGAAAGTGACTTGATTTCACTTCCATTTAGGATTTTATACTGGATGCGGACCTGAAACTTTTCTGAATTTCATTAATGGGGAAAACGATTCTGCAAAATTAAAGTGTTGCCCTGGTTAAGGTCCTTACACTTGAAATCTTGCATGAGCAGTGCTCTCACTGAACTTGCTGAAATTCTCACTTCTGGGCAGGCTGCAGAGCCTCCTTGGGTTGTTTTGGCGCCTCCTTTTCTGGCTAGCAAAGAGGAGTTCAGAGGAATGTAAAAGGAAAAATAAGGGGAAAAAAATTAATCCAACTTTCCCAAACCACAGAAAACTTTTGTTTGGTATACATTTTGACCAAAGATTCAGTAAGAGCCATGGTCATATTTTATCCAAATATCACTCTCAATGGAAAGAACTTTAAAAAGTTTTGGTGCAGAAAGGCTAAGAGAAAGAAATACTCCTGGCATCTACACCCACACTCAAAGTGTATAAATACAAAAAGTGCAGGAGGTTGCAAGTACTATCACAAATATATAATAGCACTTTTAGAAATCAGAGGAAATTGTATACACTATTGACATTTTAACGACATTTGTGTAGCTAATGACAAAGGTAATTTGAATATGTTAAAAACCCAAAGCAAACCAAAACAAAACCAAAACCAAACCCAAAGTAACAATTTGGAATTGGACATCTATAATACCTGAAAATTACTTAACCTCCCCTGGGCATTTGCTCATTTCTTTAGTTGTATTAAATTAGATAGAGGCAGCAAAGAACAAAAAAATCACAAGGATTTTAGTGTTTTGGTGTGGGGGTTATGTTGCAACAACAAGCATTGTTTTCTACCCTATTCGATTTGGTTTATATCAATATCAGATTTAATTGTAGAATTAATTATAATTAACTACTAAATGATAGTTATTTGAAAATATTTATTATCTTATTAAGTCAAACTTTGGGTAGAAATAGAATATGCCTGAATATAATTTTCCTTTGTACAGATTGACTTTTAATGTCAGATTTGAATAATGGATTATTAATTTCAAATACACCTAAGTAACTTGTAAGTACAGAAATAAATATCTAAAGATTCACAACATAAATATTTGAAAAGGGCTTAATACTGATGTCAATGTCAGAGAAATATCTTCAGACACAACTCAGAATCTATTCTTTCAGATGATCAAAAGCTTTCTTCAAAGTCCTCCAGGCTTTGAGATTTATTAGCATTTAAAGGAATAAATATTGAATGATAGGTGTTAAGGCTTCAGAATTAAAAACGTCTCTGATTTCTAATAGCCAATACAAGAATAAAAGAGATTCTGTAGAAATGCACTTGTAAAAATTACCTGGCTCTACTTTCTCATTTTCTGTGATACCATGTAAGCCCTCCACTGGCCAAATATGCTTAAGACAAGTATTTTTCTCATTCTTCCACAATACCTTTTTTCTTTCATAGTGGCCATAGCTCAGGAGCAGGGATAGGCTCAGCCTGGTGAAGTGGATGTCATGATGTGCAACAACACTGGCCCAGTGCTGGGGAGAATGATTTGCTTGACTGAAGCACATTTAAAAGCACTTAGAGGGTCACCATTAAGTTTTAACATTAGTACACCAATAAGATAAATGAAAAAGTCTACACCATTGTAAGCATACTTATTCATTCTACTTCTGAACTGGACTCCCTTGCTTAAATGATTGCGCATGTACAAAGTTCTGGTTCAAAAGAAGTCAGTGATCACATGGAATTTAAAAGCCAGATCAAATTAAACTTTGCCACAGCCCTTTGACAGTTTACAGTATTCCTGTATCATCCACAAAACAAACTCAGTGAAACAAAAGGACAGCAAGATTGAAAAAAAAAATAGAAGCCATTGAAAAACACCTTCAAATGATGCAGATATTTCAATTGTTAATCAAGTCTAAACAAGTTGGAAAGGAAATAGTAAAAGAAAGGAATAATTCTGTGCACTTAGAAAAACTCTTTAAATGGAAATGAACTTTTAAAAAACCTTTGAACTTCCCTGAAAAGGCCATTGAAACTTAGCAAGTGAGAACTTAAAAAGTCTGCTCAGAAACCACATTCCCTTTTAAACACTGTGACTGGAGAGGGCATTGTCAGCCCTGTAAAAAAATTATTACTTCCTATTTGCTTCATAAACCAACTTTACTGCCTATAAGCACTTCCATTTTCAATGATCCTACAGAAACTATAGGTTTGGTATTTTAAGTGTTATTCTGGAACCAATTTCTCCCTGCACTGTACCAGTGTTCCTTTACAATCCCTCTGTATGTCTTCAGTATTAAGAAGGTGAGCTGGATGGTCAAGTGTAACAAGAATAGTTTAACTTATTATTCAGCAGTGACTTCTTTTTCTTTACCTTCCTGTCACTAAAACTGATTCTCTTAGCTCCCCTTGCAGTATTAAATCACTAGACTGGAACTACAACTGGTAGAAAACCAGAGTGAATGAAAAGTAAATCAAGCACAACAATATATTTTATCTAGGTTTAGTTCTGATTTTGTTTCCAGACACATCTTACTGTCCCTTTGTCATCCCAGTGACTTCATCCTCACTCCCTAACAACCATGTACTCTGCTGGAAAGCTTCACTTCTTTTATCTCATTAGACAAGTTTAACAGGAGCATCATGACCTTAAAGGAGTGTTTTATTTCAAGATTAAATTTTTATATGTCCTACTGATTCAAAAATAATTTTAAAGTAAGACAGGTATACAGCTAAAGCATTGGCCTGGTACTTACGTTGATGGAGGTTCAGTTCCTGGCACTGTCACAGCCTTCTCCTGTGCAAGTAATTGATATGTAGATTCCATAAATACTGCTCAATTAAGAACTATCTTTCTCTGTAAAGAGTTCTCTTAATTTAGGATAAGGCACTGTTTAACATCAGTGAAGACAAAAGAATCTGTCTCTTAATCTTTCTGTCTTAATTCCCTTTCTGTATGTAGTGGTTAATTTGCCCTTGCTAATCAGGAATCTCGTAAGTCAATCTTCACATGCAATATGTCAAAAAAAGTATCCCAATATGTCAAAAATAGCAGACAATCCAAAACAAGTTTTCTGGAAAATAATTCACATTTAAAATGCTGGCCATAAGAAAACTACATGCTGGACTTCTTTCAAAAGCATTAAGCCATTTTACCATGCTTAAAGTAATTTTTGAAGTAATTAAAGTAATGTCATCCTGACTTGTACAGCGAGGTTGAATAACTGTAAGTCTAAACAAGATTCAGACAATTGCACAGATACAAAGCTGAATCTTGTTTATTCCTTATGCTCTGTTGCTGCATCATTGTACAAGGTCAGATGCTTCTTGCTGACAAAGCCCTCAACAATGATATCAGATCTTACTAAACGGAGCTTATAGCTCTAGAGCTTAAAGCACATTCAAGTAAATCCACTGAAATTAACTGCATTAGACAAGTGCAAAACTGCAAAACTAGTGTGAGAAGTGAGCTGGGCCCTTATTGTTATCTTATTTCTCCCTCCTGCCTTTTTTCCTATTGTCACACTTGTTTCTCATAAGGGAATGAAAATGCTCTGCCTCTGTAGTTGACAAGATGACAGTGGCCTGCACTCAACTGCTTACCCTCCTGTAAGTGCTACTACTGTATAAACAGAAATAAAAATTATAATGTGTCAATAAGTGCCCTCCTGGATAGTGTGAAAGGTATTAGACAGGAATTACTTCATTCAACAGCCATTCACCCATTCATACCTTCTGCTTCTAACCAGATGATGGTTCCAAAATATAGGAACAAAAGCACCTGTTTGTAAGGGTTTGCCATTTGTTGCTTGCTTTAATTTCTCAGAATACAGCTGAGAAAGAGTACTTATAGAGAGAAGAATCTTGATTACACAGTTAAAAGCAATGTACTGTGAGTTATGTGGTCAGTGGCATTAACCACATAGCAGTCGTTCTGGCTTCACATTGTACATCAGTATTCTTTTGTTCTCACCTCCTTCGAGGAATCATACTACATCCATTCCCTGCAAACCTCTCTAAATGCCACTAAGATTGCATATACTCACTGAATTATAAGGTTAGAAGAAAAACCAAGTGATTGTTTCTTATCAGCCTGATGCTTATAAGCCTACTAAGGGCAATGTAAGTCTTTTCATTGATTTTAATAGACCTTGGATCAGGTTATAAATAAGTAACTTTTGGCACCTGATTCATCAGGTCATAATCCTGACTGCACTAAAAGATTTCTTGGTGTTTTCAGTGATGGTATGATTTCACCCAGTTACAGTTTGGCATTGTTATTAATTTGGTAATCCAAATAAAAGGCAGGTTTATATTTACTATGGGGTAAGAAGGGTATGGAAGGTCTTATGATTGATCACCCTTCCACACCACACACAAGGGTAAGCACTAACTATTTATACAAAAAGAAGAGAGAATGTATTCTCATTGTGGATGAATGACTCTATTACTGTTGTCAGCCTTGATGCATTATAGGTGGCAACATTCAAATGTAACAATGATCTACTGGTTCTTCTGGTTTCTAATTATCTTGTCCTAAGCCCTGATAAACCTGGCTATCCTTGCAATAGTGAGTTTCTTTCCAGCAAAGCATTTACCTTGCCAAAGTATATATATTTTTTGGCAGCATCTGGCACTTTCCAGCCCTGGAATCTGACGTAGGCTTGTAAATTGTGCTAGGTTGGCATGAGTTTCACCCTCTAGAGCACTGAACGGGTGTAAAATAATACATTATATTGTTTCTCACTTTTTCTGAAATTTTTTACTCTGAAATTTCTGTTTCATTCCCAGCGCCACACTCACAAAAATACAGGTCTTTCTCTTCACACGTTGCAACAGGACGAGGAAATACTGTATGAAGAAGCATAATGGTTCTATTGTATGTTTAGTATACTTAAAGGCCTCCAAAGCAGCCATTCCATAAAAAGGGCAGATACAGTGCAACTATATGTGAGAGGAAATTGTTACAAGTGCTGTACTTTGGAAATAAATTTAGGGGAAGAAGAGATTTTTTTTCCCAGTTAAATACACAATGAAGAAGAAAAAATGCTTCCGAAAGCATATTTCTAGAGGAAAACATCACTTTATACTACTGTGTGGCAGACTAAATAAACATAGACATACAAATTAAAAATTAAAACACCTTTTGGAATAAATCTACATTTGCCAGCTAACTGACTTTAAGGAAGTAAAAGAGTTATTTTATCCTCTATATGAAAAAAAAAGAGTTGTCATTTTTTATAAGGTGCAGCTTATAAATCTTAAGTATTCAGGAAAAAAAAACTCTGTGAAGTCTTGATAGATTTCTCTTAAAGATCAGTATGGAGTGCCTGTTTCCCCAGTCTTACCTAGAACTTCAGAGCAATAAGCAAATATCCTTTTGCCTTAGACTCGGTAATTAAGGCGCTCCAGTATTCCACAAAGCAGTAGCTCTAGTGAAATATCTCAGCATTAACAAATGCATATGCTTTCATAAAGATTTTACTCGTGCATACTGATAAAGCTTATCCTCTATTCTCATGCATATTAAATTAGACTTCAGAGCTAGAGCATCCATTCATTGAGCATTTATAAATGCTAATATATGCTCATTTTGATGAATACAAACAAAAATCAGTCTAAGCATAATTATTTTTTGGCACTAGCAAAACATTGAAGGAAAATGAGAGTTAAATATTAAATATTGTGGCTTCAAAACACATGCAACTTATTTACATTAAAATCAGTTTGCCTACTTTGCAACATTTAAACCTTGAGGTATTTCTGTTACAGTTCTGTTACAGTTCTGTACAACAATTCGCAAGATTTGTTGTTTGCTTGTTTGTATGTTTGTTTGTTGTAGCAGTTCATAGAAGTATCAAAATACAGACATTGCCTGCTGATTGAACATTGACTCATAATTTTCCAAATACAGATTTGAAACTCCAGAGAACCCTCAAGAAGTATTACCAGTATAACATGAAAATATTTGTCTAAGATCACAAGGAGATGAAAAGTGACATGAACAATCTCTTATTTTGCATATACAGGCATTTAGAATGTAAAAATAGAAAAGAATACTAGCCTGATATACAGAATATAGTCAAAGAGGTATGGAGATACATAAATAAACAGTAGCCTGGCTGGTATGCTTTTTAGAACAATATGTGTCATTATATTTAATTGCTAATATGGAAATAAAGGAGAATGGCATTGTACTCCAACAGAGATATATTTTGTGATTTAGGACAAATCACATTAAATGGAATTCATTTTCTTTGACTTCAGTTTCCTAGAAGCTGTGCATATACACTAAGGCTAGTTCAAATAGCTTTATCTGTAGTTGATGAAAGAGCACAGGCTGCTGCAGAGGGTAAGTAATAATTTCATTTTAAGTAAGGCATTCAGAACAGGAATAAACCCATCTCCAAAACAGCAATAAACCCATCTCCAGACACACCTGCTTGTTGACTTGACTATCTTAAACTAGATCCCTAATTTTCAGACAGTGCAGCTGTGCAAGATGAATCTCAAACCCAGCATCTCTGGTCTTCCCTGCCACTGTAAGGCAGATAGATAGTACATGCAACTCAAAAACACTCCAACCAGCTCCCAGTCTGGATCTAGAGTACAGGATGTGCTTGTTAAGTTACTACATTGTACTATAACACCACAAACTCTCAACCTTGATGCTCAGGTCACAGAAAAATTCTGTTTGACCAGCCTACTGCCTTATAATATTCTTACACACATCCAGATACTATGAGCTATGAACTGGACACAGCAGTAAATGTTTTGATGGAAACATTTTGAGTTTCTCTGTAAAATATTATAGTACAGTAATAGGTCAATAGCCTTTCCAAATTTAAAAGTTGCAGTTATAGATGATGATTGACTGTAATACTAGGTTAGTGATAAGTTCCCTGGTTTTCAGATTCATGATGTTTTTCTCAGTTAAATGGCATTCTCAGCTTCTACTGCTGGGCTAAGAAACAGTATCTACGACAAATATAAAGAGCCACATAAAAGCTCCAGTATATGTTACCTGAGTTCTTCCTATAGTCCTCTAAATAGTAGATTAACTTTGTGTTTATCCTGGGCTATTTCTCATGTAATTTCTAACATTAATGCTACAACAATAGATTATAATTCTCCACAGAATGCCTAGATAGTTCAACAATTGAAACTTCCATAATCCACCTACACCAGTGCTTCTCATATTGAAACCGCCAGTAGAACAGAACCAACGGCAGCACCAGTGAGATATTTTGGAGGGAAGCAGGAGGAACAAAGAAACAAAGTGTAAACAAGCCCTGCTGAATTACTCCACTGACTTTGAATTATTTAGACAGAAGTGCTGTTAGTACAGAAGCCAGCTGTTTAACTATTGGAATTCTGTACCTTGGCCTGCTTTCAGGGGACTTCAGAACAGTGTGACTAGACTTTGTACCTGCTTGTAGCACATGGAAAGAAACATTCACGTTTGGTACAGTAGATTAAATGAGAGCCAAAAATTCTATTAAGTGAACTTTGACTTACATGATAGGAAACCTCTTTTGAGCTAGCAACTGACAAAGAAGGAGAGAAACCTCCAAGGAGATCAGTGTACATCAGAAAAAAGAAATGCCTAGGACTGTTACGTGTCCACAGGCAGTACTTTGAAGGTCGAGTAAATACAAGAGACTTTTTGATAACAGCTGGAAGGCAATGCTCAAATTGTGTCAGAAAGATGAGAAAGAACTATATGGATGCCCAGTATACTGACAGAGCAGGATCAGTCAGTACTTTAAGGTAATATCATAAGAAAAAAATAAGGAACAGAAAACTGGTATTAAATGTGCAGAACAACAAGCATTTATTTACTAATATGGGTTTTGGTCTTGAAATTAACTTAAGTGTTTAGTTACGTCAGTCCCTACGTGGGAGAGCACTCAGGCATGCGCTTACTGTTGAATATGTGCCTTAGTCCAACTGACCATGTAGAAGCTTGAACATTTGCCCAGAACTAAGTGCATACTTTGTTAACTTGATGAACTGGGACCATCTGACCCTGCAGTCTTTCCAGAAGAAGATGGGCCAAATACTGTTAATATCTGTAGAAGTGGTAGTATCTCCTTGTAATTTTTTCTCTCATGTTTGTGATAGCATCTTTATTTGTATTCTGCAGGACTTACGAGGACAGCAGCAATCTAAAGTCTACTAGCTTAAAACTAAATTAAACATCAGATACTTCTCAGAAATAGAGTCCGGAATCATAATTACTGAAAAAAAAATATTTTTTCCTATTTTTTTCTATTTATTTGCTCTATCTGTATTCTCACTTTCTATTTCATCCACATTTTAAGTATACTGGATTGCTTTAGTCTTTCAAAAACCTTGGGGAAACAAAATAACAAAATCAGCCCAAACACAAACATTTTACTTCACCAAACTAATGTTATCTTTTTATGAAGGATGAGCATTTAGTGTGCCATGTAATACATATGTAAGTTTGTAAATAAACGGCAGGTTTCACTGCTGACAACATCACTGAATGTGATTCCATTCCAAACTTGTTACATTTACCATACAGGTTTTTTAAGGAGCTATAAGATATTATATCCTCCTTCATAAAGTTATTATTCTGTCAGAAAGTAAACCAACTCATTAGATGTCTTTGATATGGCTACTGTAAAGATATTTTTGAAATAAACTGAGATTTTCATCAGAAAGATTCCAGGACTCAGGATTTGTTTTAACTATTTATATATATGATAGTGCAGGAGAAAAGTTGCTACTGAGGCAGGCAATGCTTCATGGGTTATTTTGTGATGGGTATTTTGTGATGGGTACTTTGTCAACTTTATAAGTTGTTCAATTTAAACACTAAGAGGCAAAATAACTTCCATGTAATTACACAAGATAGTAACTAGATGAGAATAAAAATCAGAATTTTCAAATTCCGACTAACAAAAAAATTGTGTAAGTTCCTGCTTGACTTATTGGGAAGACATCACATACAAATAAAGGAGTGATGTTATTGAAAGTTAGATTAGATGGCTCTAGTTCCTCTACTTTATGTATGTAAAAAAGCAAAATATATTCCTGCTGAAATGACTGTATTTACCAATAAGTCATAAATTTTGTAAAAGAAATGATAGCGATAACCTGGTAGAATGCTATATAACCCATTACATGACACTGTTTTATCTTATGCCTTGAATAAAAAATAATTAAGGAAACAAAACATCAGATTATATTATTGAGCTAAATTAAAAATTCAAAATGCAAGCAATGCTGTATAGCTACAGGCTCAACACAGACAAATTGGACAGAACTATTGATTGTTAGGACATCGTTAGGAGATGAAAGATTGAAGAAAAAAAAATCACCTCTATCAACCAGTTCATCTTTGGCTTTAATCACAACAAAGCTAAATGTTAACCATATTAAGCAACAAAATTTTGAGACCTTGCAAACTTTACACTTCATTTGACTATTTACTTTCTAACCCATTATCAATGGATCCTATAAAACGGCAGCTTTCAGTCATTAGACATTTATAGTCATGCTGCTCATGGAAGGAAGATTTCTTCTATCAAGTTCTGTTGTTAACTCATAGAAGTTCCTGGACAAAACATTTTATCTTGCTGATTCTAAATTTTGTCACTTAGAGGTAGTATTATCTACTCATTATGAATGTCATGAGGAGCTAACATAGTTAAGATACTTAGAAATGCAAAATATTACTAATCCTGAAATCTTCCATTGGATTGATAGTTATTTTGGTTTTTTAATAGGTAATTTCTTCTCTAGATAGAAAGGTCATGCTAAGCCACTTTAAATTAACCAATGAATGGTCCATCCTTACTTTTACTATAAGCAGTATCCAATAGTAGAACAGGAATAAACCAAATGTCTATGCCTGTTAGACTGCTATGAAATACCATTGAAAGGAAAATTCTTGAACAGGAGTTTTTAGTGTGTTTTCTTATGAAAAATTGGCAGACTGAGGAAAGATTAACTCATCAGCTATTTGTTGATTTCAACATTCAGCTGGATCTGTTAGGAAGAGTTACACCTGCATATCCAGGAACAGAATTTGCCCTTTCATGTCTCACGTAGGAGTAAGAAAAAATGTGAAATCCTACACAGTAAGGACACTCCACATTTTCTTATAACTGCTAAATTTTAAAAGTATTAGGCTAAGACAGCCTGATTAACAGAGCAGTAAAATCTCCAGGGAATATCTTGGACTTTATATGATAATTCAGTGAGTGAATAAGTGAGTGAAAATAGTCTGGAAGTAAAACCCCAAACTCTGTCTTAATATTTATAACACTTTTCAGTGAAACACAGAAAAAAACATACACAGACAAATCAAAATATTACTGTAATCTACTCCTGGCTTGCTGTTCTGTTTAGTCTTATGAAAGAAATAATTTAGCAGACAATGTACAGTATAGAGGCCCTTGGTGGATTGCAATACACTAAGTAAGCACGTTTTTCTTTTTGTTTAATTTATAGTCCCTGAAAAAAAGGAACATTTAAAAATGTCTAAAATCTAAAAAAAAAGGACATTTAAAAACCTGTTGTCGGGTTTACCAAGACATAGGGATACCAAGCTCATAGGGATAGTTAGCTCCTAGCTGACTCTATTGCTGGCTAAAATGTTAGACATACTTTACCACTAGAGGTCTTTTCATTTACAGATGTATTAAAGCCTCAAGGGTTCTTCACCACTGGGCATATGTTTTAATCACAGAGAATTGCAAAATGCAGTGTTGTCTTCAAATTGACAGCTGTAGGACAAGTATATGGATATTAACCTAGAATTTGCTGTATAAGCATTAAAGGCAATAGTTTTCCGAAGAGAAACTGAGTTTTCATCTTTTTTTGGTACCCTTGTCTTTTATCTAACTTGAGTAATTTCTTAAAATGTAAACTCCTGCCAAGCTCTGTGAATAACAGATTTTTGGTCTCAGTGATAAAACTGAAGCAGGAAAAAGAAAAAAAAAGGCAAGGAAAAAAAAAGAAATGGTAGAGATGACTGATTTGAGTTACTTCATTTTTTGGCTCTTGGTGCAATTTTCTTTCCTTTTTTCCATATTTTTGTGTTCTTAACCAATGTGGATCATTCTGTAAATGGAAACGCTTAATGCTGAAAATGTCAAAACAAAACATTTAATCTTTTCAGAATTTTACTGCCTGAAACCAAATTCTAACAGAATTTTAAAATAGATGTAGTAAGTAAGTAACTACTTATTTTTGTGAGTTTATTGTTCTTTCATTTCTAGTTGGTCATAACAGGGCAACTGCACATTCACATAGGTTACACACAAACAAGCCTAGGGAATAATGGGTCTGTAATCTTTGCATAATACAGCAGAGGATTCAATGGTTACTAAAGAAATCATAAATCACTGAAAGAAAAAGAAAAAGAGAAGTGTAGAAGTTCTGTGAATGAAAATGTCACCCTTTACTGGAGCTGAGTGAAAAACACCGAACATCTGCTAATTGAGTAGCTTCTACAGATGCCCAGTGCAAACTCAAAATGCAGGAAAGGACATGTTATGTCATTCCCATTTCCCATCTTCTGCAAAGCTGTAGAATATAATACCTTCTTCTTTAACCTTTTCCATCAAGCATCTTCCTACTTTTACTGCATTTCATTGGTTACTTTGTTACTTTTGTTCTTATTCCTACTAGCTTTTGAGCTTGCAGATATTACAGCCTGTGCAGTGGTATATGGTTTTTATTTCCCTTTTGGAATACACTGACTTCACAGAGTGGCTCAGTGTAAATGTTTCATTAGAAAATACTTGCCTACAGCACAGGCATAACCTATGATCTTTAAACACCAGCTACCTCAGTCAGCTCAACAATCAGTTTTCATCCGAAAGCTAAAGAGCAAACTTCCTTTGCAAGGCTTCTAAATGCCACATTTCAACTTCCTCCCTCTCCAATTCCAGTGCCAAGACAGTTCAAGAAAATATTTTAATAATATTGTTATAAGAAGATCTAATTTTGCTCAAATGCTTAAATAGCAACCACGCACAGACAGAGATCAAAGGTGGCCATTTCCAGGAACACCTTTCAAAGCTGTATCTGAGAACGGGGTCTTAGAATAGATACACGCGGGCAGCTTCTACAACTGTCGTTGGTGATTCTGTTAAAATAATGCGATTTATACGACTGCTTCGGAGATCTTTGCATTTTCTTTCTAACATAAATATTTTCCGTTTGTGTTTTGAATAGGTAAGCCTACAGGGTACGGATCCAGCAGTAGACGCTTACACCACAAGGGAATAGTGGACGAATGCTGCTTCCAGAGTTGTGACCTGAGGAGGCTGGAGATGTATTGTGCTCCAATAAAGCCACCTAAATCTGCACGCTCTGTACGTGCTCAGCGCCACACTGATATGCCAAAAGCACAAAAGGTAGGCCAGGTTGGGGAAAAAAGGAGAGAAAAAAAGGAGAGAAGAAAAGGGAAAAAAAAACCACAAAAGGAAATCCAACAAAACCACAAAAAAAACCCCAACAAAACAACAAACCTAGCTATTTTAGGGAAGTAAAATTGTCTCTAGGCTGCTAACATTGCGAACCCATGTGTTTTGCCTACTAGGGACACTGAGATTTAGTGGAGTTTTGGGAAATATTTTCTGTAGAAGGAAATAAGTAGGAAATGGTGTGTTTCATTTCATCTCTTAGAACACAGAATAAAACATGGAATTGCTAAGCTAGTAGTTGTGAGGCTTTGTCCTGGGTAGTAAATGACAAGTACTCACATCATGCAGTCATAAATAACACCTAAGATTTCTTTCAAAAGAGAAACGAACACTGAATGTTTAACAACTGATCTATCCAAAACCTCCTCACTCATCTGCCTTGCCAGGAAGAGGTAGTCTAAGTGATAAAGAGGGAAAAACCAGCTTTTCTGCTATTAATTTTACATGTAAATGAAAACATTCTATTTTTTTTTGTTCTTTGTTATTTTGGCTTTATTTATTTAGTTATCAAAACTAAATGAACTGGAACTCGCTGCAATCATTACATACTTCTTTTTAACTATTTAATGTTTTATATGTATATTCTGCAAGCACTTCAAATATTCATTGGTGTGGAGTACAGGGTATTCAGATTTTTGTTCTTGTCATACTAGATATACTGTCATACTGGATATACTGCATATATATGTAGTTAAATCTCATCTCTTCATCACAGCCTATAGCTCAGAAAACCCATTTTAGTCTAAGCTACCACTAAGCTCACGCACAACTATCTCTCCTGTTTGAGTTCTGAACATCTGTTTTACATGTTATCATTCATTTGCTGTAAGCCTCGAGAGATATATTTTGTTGCTGTTGACCCTGTCTGTCCTACGTATATGTTGGCCCCAATCCTGAAATTATGCAAAACATAATTGCATGAAATTATAAGATTCCATAGAAAGTCAAGAAATCAGCACTATATACTTATTTCCTTAACATCATCTAATTGTAAAGAACAATTGTAATCATTCCAGCATCCATTTCTTTTCCATAAGTCAATCGATAGAATGGAATCCTTCCACCTCTTCCTCAAGTGTTTTCAGCCTTTTAAAGTAGTGGCTATATGATTCTTCCTTGGAAGTATCACCTTAGCCACGAACATCTCTAAAGGCACACATGACAAGTGAAGTCTTCTTCAGGTAGAGTTTAACTATAGAAGAGAAAACCCTGTGGTTTACTTCTGTCTGGGCAGACATATATTTGAGGCTTGCAGGAAAAGAAAAAAAAAGGTTTGGTCTGTAATCTGTGTGCTCCTTCCCATACTTGTTGCTAAGGTGATGGGTAAAACATTCTGTAACTTCAACCAAAAGGAGACAAGATACCTGCCAGCTTTCTGATGGATCTCCACACCAATTTCCTTGGAGAGCTAAGGAATGATGTCACTGTTCTTCAGGCAGCTATCCTTTCCCAGAAGACAGTCAAGAAAACTCTTTTTTTACGAACAGGAAGCAGCAGAAGAAAGGCCTTGCGTCTTTCTGCAGCAGCAGGGGAGGTAATGCTTAAGTGGGGATACTGAAACAAGAAAAAAATTAGAGCATGTAGTAATTGAGAGAATCTAGCTGCAGAAGAAATCATCCAGGAAATTAAAACGAGAAAAAATCAAGAGGTGAAAAGGGCAGTAAAAGGACGATGAAGAGCAGAGGGAAAGAAATGGGAGAGAATTAGATGAAAGAGCCTGAGAAGATAAGAAATATGAACCATGGTGTATCACATAGGAAAGACAGGATTTTGAGAAAAGGGGAGAAAAAATAAAATTAAAAAAAAAAAAAAATAGAAGTTAAAAATCCCAACACCTTCGAAGAAGATGTATGTGAAAAGGAGGAGAGAGGTGAACAGAAGCCGAAAAATCACAAATGCTTCTTGATGGGAACTTGACAATAAAATATAAAAAATCTGATGGGAAAAACAAACTGAAAGTTTCATCAATATCTGTGCGTGGAGAGAATTAGATTGAGGAAACAAAAATATAGAAAGGTTAGGAGAAACTATTATTCATTTTTATAATAGAAGGAAAATACAGGAAAGGGATAAGAAGGGAAACAGATTTCATTAAGCATAGCTCTATCTGGAAAAGCTCTGGTACATGTTGAAAGTAACTACATGAAATATAATTATTTTTTCCTTCTTTTTTTCTTTTTGCAGTCAGCTGTACATGCCTCCTTTAAAACAGATAATGCTGTGTTCATACTTTCTTCTTTGGATAGGCTCCCACAATATGAATGCATTTAGCTAATTCACAGCGTGTCACTGATTTTGATTAAAAAATAATTATACTAAAGGAAAATTATTTTTTAGTTGAGCAATTTTTTTCTGCTTTAGAATATTGTCTCTTAATATTATGTTATGTATGAGATGTGTATCTTATACATCTAAAGTGAATATATATGACCTCTTTAATATTTTCTTATTTAGGTACAAGATTTAAGGCAGGATTAAGTGGAATATATAATATGTACTCCCAGATTTCATGCACAATCAGATGCTTACACCTTCCATACTTCTAATGTTGTGTTTATTTGGCATCTTTTCATAACCACTTTAATCAACAAATCCAGGATTTGGGTTTTGGTTTAAGTGTTTTTGTAAGTGGTCTACTTTCCCAATTCATTCAGTAGATGATTTGTCCTATGCACTATTTGGTAGAATAACCTATCTCAATGGATCAGGGCTCTTCTTTTTTTTCATAGGTTACATTAATGCTGATCTTTAGTCATTGCATTACAAACAAATGTTGCTACATTACACTCACAAATCTGAATGATGAGGGCCAGACACTGAATGACTGATGGGGGCTGGGAACCCATAAAATGCCTATTTGCTGCTATAAGGCCCATTACAGAGACTGTATATGTAGAGTTTTGTTTGTAGCTAAACCCCTGAATATTTCTTTCTCTATAGGACTATAATTTGTCCTGTTCCAAGACCTGTATTCACAAATACATATAAAAGTATATTAAAATTAAAAAATAAACACATTGGTATTATATTCTTAGAGGTATTAACAGAGTCACAAAAAAAAATCAAGAAAAAAAATCCGACCAACCTGCAGGATCTGTTGTTCACTCATTTACTGATCATTCATCAATTATGTTCATCCAAAGCCTGTTTTGTTTACTTGCTTGTTATTTGAAGACTCTGGTGAAAGCTTTCAGTAAAATTCTTACTGAAATATGAGAGATACTTAGGTATTCATCTTGCCAGAACTGATAAAAACCAGAAAGTAATCAACTGCATAATACAAACCCATTATAAAATTCTACCTCAATTGCAGTTAGAAACGTTTTAAACTGTAAAACAGGAGAGAGAAATTAAACTTCTGTCCCCAATGTACACAGTTCCATCCAGCTTTTCTTTCATTCACTTTTTTTCTCCTCTGAGAAATGCTAATAAATGTTTAGTCTATTTACCCTTAAGTGAATGAAGTTTTAACAGCAATTTGAAAAACTAGTGAATAGAACTTGGAAAAACAACTGCTCTCTGTTCAAGCAAAGGAATTGATTGAGCTATTTCCACAACAATTGTGTTTGTGAGGGAAGACTGTGACCTTTCTGAATGCAGCAGTTTAACAGAACCAGTGATGCAAAGTTCTTACCAATTTTAGGCTACAAGGTATCTTGAAAACTATTACATGAATGTGAACACTGGTAAGGCTGATTTTAAAGTCCAGTAAATAAACAAGAGGGAAAGCGAAAAACCCATAGTGCATGCCATTCACTTGCACCCCAAACAAAAGAATCTGAAAGGTGTACATCTTGATATATTTTTTTCTCTTCCCCTGATTTTTAGCCCTTATTCTTCTTTAAGCCTAATATGTGGAAAATACACATAAATATATATCAACAGAGAATTAGCAGAATAAAGTAAGTGGATTTTATCAAAAATCCTTTTCATATTTCATCTACTCTTCAAAATCTAAATAAATACTATGTGAGACTAAGAGAGAGAGGGAAAACACGTTAATATTTTTAGTTTAATAAAATGCCACTAAGAAATCGGAAAAAGTGTTGCATTATTTCTCATTAATCTTTCTATGATTCCCAGATTATTTTGTAATTGGCTCAGTATCAACTCACAGATACAATTACAGGCTAAAATATGCACAGTGGCACTAATCCTAATTTCTATTACAGCCATGCTGCATTACCAAGCCAATGAGAGAATCTTTAGGCGTAACAGGTAGAAGAACTTGGCCTTTTCACTTCAGAAAATTATTTCCTCCCATTGCTTACTTTACAGCCTTGTTATTATGTTACTGATCACACTGCCCACAGAACTAAAAAGCTTTCAAAGAGACCCCAGAGAATTCATAGCTAAGATGTCAGGCCTGTTACTACAAACATTAGACTTTCCACTTATTACCAATAAAGCAAAAGATCTTTTAATGCCAATATGAGGTTTGAATGTCCATCCTAAGAGGATAAGAATGCTGTTGCATGCTTCCCAATACCCTTCCATCTCAGTTAATGACCTCTACTATCCCTGAGGTATTTGTTATCCTTACTTTAAGACTGGGTTGTCCTCAAAGAACCATCCTTAAGGTGATAGGTTAAGGTCTTTGCTTCTCTGTTCATTAACTAACTAATGCAAAGTCGACATTTTGCATGTCATCTTACAATGATTATGTCTTTGTATGGGTCTGAGTATCAGCTAAGAGTATCTGATAATGAAATAAGCATCACAGATAACAATTTAATTTCTAGTTGCCATTTTTTCAAAGACTTGAGAAATGAGGCAAGCTTTTCTAGACCGGTGTAAATGCAGGTCTGAGAACCTGATGCAGGCATTCGCATTTCTTGATTTTTTTTTCCGATGGTCTCAACACTGCATACTTGAAAAAACCTGTTAAGAGAGTCAAAGCATTTTCTGGCATGCATGTTACTACTGCCACCATCAGTGCCACCTCTTTGTAGTTATTCATCAAAATATTGATCCCAGAGGAGGAAGTGTTTGAAAATAACCTACCATCCTCCCTCCATCTCAGAGCTAAATATCAGTATTAAAAGCTATAACTGAAACCCTGCTACATCTTACTATTTGCTTTATTTGGATAATAAATCCATTTTAAAGTCAGACCACAACAGTAGTGGAGAGAATTTATATTTTTGTTTGGGAAACATGTAGCTAATTTTCAGTTTAAGCCACTGTAATGCAAAATGGCTGTTGTTTCATAACACGGCTCTCACTGTCCATTTTATAGGTCATGAGTGTGCAGCGTTTAAATATGTATGACTTTTTGCAAATAAAATATAGCATATCACTTTTCCTATATGCCAGTAAACTCCTGTCAAAGAGAAGAACCTAGAGACAGCATTGAGAAGGATATTTTGTTTTCCTGCCATGAGGAAAAAACAGCGCAGATGAGTCAAGGAATTCCTGTTTTTTTAGTTCATTATTACTAATATAAGTGTTTGTTACACAAGGCAGGATCCTTAACACTGGTAGACTCCTGTGAAGTGCAGCAATGATGATTATAGTGAAAATCAGTGAAAATTGGAGGATTCATTCAGAATAAGTACTTCAAGGTGAAAACTTACATACAACTTAGGGAAAACTAAAGACAGAAAAGGTAGTTTTCAAAAAGTTGGAAGAGAAAGAGGCAATGAAACAGCAAAAGCTATTTCAATGTATGGATAAGCAGAATTCTGTTGACATTTTTGTTTCTGTATTTGACCTATGTTAAAGTTGCTGTTCTATAGCAATATTAGGAAAACTTGATGAAGACAAGCCAGTATCTTACTGAACACAGGAGTAGTGACTGATGGTTAATCTCGTCTTCGTTTAGTATTGCATTTAGAGTAAGACCATCCAGAAAGGCAGGTTCCTAACAGAGACATTTTTTCATTATGAATACTTTGCTATTAACAAATTTGGCTTGTCAACGATGATAAATCTTAGTTTGGCTCAACGTTCTTACTTGGTGGTATAGTTAACAATTACTAGTACTGCTTGTTGAGGGTTTTTTTATATTCTGAAAAGAATAATTCAACTCATATCCATCAGAACCCAATCAAACCAGTGAAAATTAATAAGCTCTATACAAGCTCAAGTTTTGTGTTCCTTTGCCAGTTTCTGATTTATGTTTGATAGATACTGGAGGAAAATGGAAAATTTAGATACAGAACAGTATCTTATGTAGGCAACCATTTAAAGACCTATTGTAATGCACCAAATCAGCTTCCATTTTCTTTCTGCCCATTAGAAATCAGGCAAAAATTTCATTACTTTATACATTTTAGAGACCACATTTCCTTTTTTTTTTTTTTCCTTCCCCATGCTTAAAGAGCAGATAATGTAGTGGTAAAACTGCGTACACATACCTCATCTTTCTCAGGGACATGTTTTTATTTCTGGCCTTTCTAAGGACAACAGAAATTGTTTCAGTTAACTCAGAATTTAACTTCTGGTGAAGATTGTCACTTAACAATTCTGCCTCTACTCTGGTACAGAATGTGCAAAGATTTGGGAACATGTAATATTTGCCAGCATGGCAAGTATGGAATCAAACTCAAAGATACATGCCACACCTAGCACTGTTACTGGAAACTTGCCTATGCATGGAACGACAGTGAACAGTGCATTATTCATTTCAAAGCCCTTTTGATTTGCCTGGCACATCACCCAGTCTCTTTTTGAAAATACGAATTATTTTGCTGCAGCTCCTGCAGTGAACCCACACCTTTTATCCTCCTAAAGGCCTTATCCAACAAAAACCTTACACATCTAGTATGTGATTTACGCAAAATGTAGGTAACAGAGTCCTACTCAGCAATTTTGCAAACCTCTGACCACAGGGTACCAAAGCCCAGGAGGCTCCATAAATCCTGCAGTTATAACACTGAAGTTCCCTGGCCCCTACACATCCTGCTTGCAAATGTCCTTGTTCTGAAGGAAAGAAAATCTTTGGTACCCGTTGTATGCTTAAGCCCATCCACGTTCCAGTATGTAGATGTTTCTTCTGCCAAGATCAACAATGACAGCAATCAAAATGTTTATGTCTAGGAGAACAAGGAATTTAGTGTACAGAAGTTTTGTATAGTTATGTTTTCTGGCAAAAAGGCTCCAACAATTCCAGCATTCAAGCTAAGTGCTGTTGCCACGAGTTAAAAAACAGTGCAGATGAGACAAGGAATACCTGTTTTCTTCTTTCATTGTTACTATTTTTCCCACTAATAAAAGTTTCATAGAGTATATTAAAACCTATCTGGAATAATTTTTTTTCTCTACACCTTCAGGAAGTGCATTTGAAGAATACAAGTAGAGGGAACACAGGAAACAGAAACTACAGAATGTAAGAACATGCCGTCCACAAGAAAGAAGAATGGATGTGCCATCTGCAGGATACTTTGTTGTAAATAAATTATTTGTTAAACATTGGAAGACTTAAAAAAACCCTATGGTTTAATAAGCTTGATGCAATCTCAACCAATGGGCATTCTCCCAGTGAACAATGCAACTAAACATTCCAATACTAAGTCTTTAGAGAACAGAATATTTTAACAAGCCCAGAGCTAAAAAATTCTGTGGTTGATATATTACTGTTTGTTAATCTGTTTTAAACGTCCTGCACAAAATCTCTTGAAGTCCTGTGCCCCTCAAAAGCCTACAAATTTATGGGCCTTTGATGGATCCAATTGCACTAAATTAACCTATGAACACAGGCTGCTGGAGTCATTCATCAGCCTTGTCTAAGTGGTGTTTTTATTTTATTTGCACTTCTATACAAGCAACAGGCTGTTTGTTTTACAGTGTCTGATAACATTGTTTGTCTACCCCTTCATATTTGCACAGTTTGACATTCCCAGTAACAGCAGCAGTAAGGTAACATACACAGTTTTAAACATCCATTAATTCCATCTGTGGCTTTTTGACAGAATATGGGTTATAGATGCATTTGTTTTAAGACAGTTTTATTTTTCCTTCTCTTGCAAATATGCGAGTTATTGCAATTTGTGAGACAAAAGATTTCTAAAAGCAGTTAAAGCATACATAGGCTCTCAAACCATTAATGATTCTTCCAGGTAATTATTTTGCAACAGTATAGGTAACTTCTTTCTTCCTCCATATAATGCAGTATGTAAAATTTAGCATATCAATAATACACATATATCAAACAGTATGTAAAAATCTCTGTTTTATAGTACAACGGTGCTATTTTATAGTTTGTCACATGAAAGGGTCTGGCCAAAATGGTAATAAGCAAAAGCAAATATCGAACGATCAAGCCAAAGTTTAAATAAAAAAGCAATTTTAACAATATTCAGTTAAAATGAACTAAAATGGCGTCAGATTCCACCACTGAAATAACTTTCCCATCTTCAAAAGAAAAGTCAGGTACCTTTTTTCTGTTAGATGTTTGAATGGTGGTGTTTTCATTTGCAGTTACGTGGAACACAAATTCCTAGATTCCTAAGCCCAGAGAAGACAATTTGAGAAACAACCCTCAAATGGCTTTAAAGGGTAGTCCATCAGGACCTAAATCTTTCTGAAATATAGGCATTTTACTCAAACATAACAGAGGGTTACTCAAGTTCTCTGTCATTTTAATTCTTCCCACAATCAGATGTGACAAAATTGACTGTTAATTAGGCTGCTGCATCATCCTGTATATCACAAAAGCTAATCTAATCACCAAATTATAGTGTAGAAAGAGTCCTCAAGAAGAGATGAACCAGAATGTCCTTCAAACTGTTACAATCACCTTTCATGCACGTTTGTGAGAGACATATATTTCTAGATAATCTCTGCTATATAACCTTGATAGGTACTGCACTGATTCTACCTTCAATAGCACTGTGTCCTATGCTCCATTACGTAAGTAAACTCAGTGCTGGATCAGCCACGCAGTAAGGAGTGATATGTAGCCAAGTGTTCCAAGGTGAGCAATAAATTTATCTGGGAGAGAGTGGAAGAGAAGGCAGGGGAGAATTCACTCTTCCACCCTGTCCAAAACTGCAACATGGTTCTACTTGATTTTTTTCCCCAAAAAGAATCCCTGTACATGGCAAGCTCAGGCAAGAGATGAAGTATCCCTTGGTCAGCCCCAAAGACGGCAGAGAAAAGGGAGCTATTAGGGAGATGTTGGACCAGAGCTGTAAAGGAAGTATCTCTTTTTAAAGGCTCAAATCTGCCTTTCTTCCTACTACATCCGAGGGAGCGGATGACTTAACTATTAATTAGAACACAAGAGAAGAATCCCTGAAGGATGAATATTTTACAGTTACTCAGTAGTTTCTCGTAAAACAGGCAGGAAAAGTAGGTCTTAAAAGTCCAACAAATAATTATAGTTCCTTTTTGGTTCCCGTAGAAAGTTAGATTTTTTTTCCAAGGAAAGTGCAATGTATTTTATGATTCTATGACTCCTGTGCAATTCTTCATACCCTTCATTTTCTGTGAGATACATGTTTATATCCACAATAGGCTGCCGTTGCAATGTAAAAGCAGAACACCAAATGAATAAAAAGAATATATCACAGCTGTCACTGACTGAGATAGTTATGTTGAAATGGAAGAAAGTACAGAGAAACAGATGGGGAAACGAAATTGTTTACCACCAATTCAATAAACAGAGGTAGCAATTCTGATATCTGTCACAGCTCTTACAGACTTTTTTTGGTGGAGAGGATGGAGAGGAAAGTATTTTTACATCAGTGGCTGTTAAGAATTCTGAAACACATTCTAGAATACACCATTATTTTGATGTCACATACATAACACATATTTCCATTTCATGCCCCATGATTCTTTTTGTCCCATCTCCTCTGAAGTTCTAAAGGGAAGAGCGCAGAAAGGTGTGAGGGCAAATAGTAATTTACAGATCTCTGTAGTGGCAAGTTTCTTTGTAGACAGCATTTTACAGATGCACTCTTAATATAACTAAATAGCCATACGTCATCGGGCTATTTAATTCTTATAAACTCAGATTTTGGTCTTGTACTGGGATTCATGCACTCACATTTCTGCCACCATATTTCTCTTGTTGAGACATCATAATTAGAAAATGTCACTCAGACAGCAATATCTAACATGAGAACTTGACAACTGTCTAAACAATTTAGAACAATTCTAGAAAGAAATTACAATAAATAATGAATAGTTACAAGGTATAAAGGCAACACTTTGCTTTACTAGAGAATAAATGATATCACAAAATGGAGAGTAGCTTCATCACCACAGAGCTGGGAAATGCATGGATGTGAAATGTGCAGTTTTATAAGAAATCTCCAGTCATATGGCTGGGACCATATGATATATCAGTCAGTGTGAAAGATAAAGGGCTGCATTAGTTTAATAATCTCAGTAAATTCGCTACTTAAAGAAGTTGAAGCATGAGCCAAAACATCTCCCTTCCAAAAGTACAAAGTAGTCTGACTTGAAAAACTTCTAATTAGAGAAATTGAAATATTCAGCTGGATTTTCAAAAGCACTCCAGATATTGAGGAACTGGGCTCCCACTGGATTTCATTGATGCTCATAAATCACTTAAGGGGTAAGGAAAATCCCACTCCCAATCTTTCATATCACGTAAATCACATGACAGAAGTCACAGATTTTTGCACTCTACAACAGACATAAAAATCCAGTTATTACACAGAATGTCACTGAAGTGAAGCAGTAAAAATTTGAATTAAGTCTCATTATTTTCAGTTAGTTCAAAAATAACCACAGATCTAAATCCACTGTAGTTAATATATCTCTTTCACCAGGGAGCAGAATTTGAGCGTCACCTCTATAGTAGCCATAATCATTAAAAGTTTAAATGGAAAATTAATTAATTCTGTATTCTGCTCAAAACATGCTTACAAATCTACACTTACATTTGTGTGAAAGACTTATATGAGGCATATTCATATCATTCAGTCAAGAGACAAAAGAAAATCAAATAACGGGATATTGCATCCAGCCCTTGTAGATATATAAAAGCAGGCACCTTTTGCCCAAGACAGATTACAGTGTCAATTTTTATTATTTTTTTTTTAAGATTAAAGGGTAGGTTTTCTTTACAGAAGAAAATTCCATATACAATAAGTACCCA
>JANHGB010008036.1:0-18662 GCA_026283785.1 Coracopsis vasa
CCTGCCCGTCTCCATGGCGATAACCCCATAGGGATGCTCCGGGGCCTCATCCTGCCCGTCTCCATGGCGATAACCCCATAGGGATGCTCCGGGGCCTCATCCTGCCCTCTCCCGCAGGTGCTGGAGGACAACGACTACGGGCGCGCCGTGGACTGGTGGGGGCTGGGGGTGGTCATGTACGAGATGCTCTGCGGGCGCCTGCCCTTCTACAACCAGGACCACGAGCGCCTCTTCGAGCTCATCCTGCTCGAGGAGCTCCGCTTCCCGCGCAGCCTCGGCCCCGACGCCCGCGCCCTCCTGGCCGGGCTGCTCAAGAAGGACCCCAAGCAGAGGTCAGGGGCGCGGGCACCATCCTGATCCCTGTCCTGGTCCTGATCCTGGTCCTGATCCTGATCCCTGTCCTGGGCCTGATCCCTGTCCTGGGCCTGATCCTGATCCCTTTCCTGGGCCTGATCCTGATCCCTATCCTGGGCCTGATCCCCATCCTGGGCCTGATCCTGATCCCTGTCCTGGGCCTGATCCTGATCCCTGTCCTGATCCTGATCCCTGTCCTGATACTGATCCCCATCCTGGGCCTGATCCTGATCCCTGTCCTGATCCTGATCCCTGTCCTGATCCTGATCCCCATCCTGGGCCTGATCCTGATCCCTATCCTGGGCCTGATCCCTGTCCTGGGCCTGATCCTGATCCCTGTCCTGGTCCTGATCCCTGTCCTGGTCCCCATCCCCATCCTGGTCCCCATCCCCATCCTGATCCCCATCCTAGTCCTGATCGTGGTCCCCATCCTGGTCCTGGTCCCAGTCCTGATCCTGGTCCTGATCCCCATCCCAATCCTGATCCCCATCCCCATCCTGATCCCAATCCCAATCCTGATCCTGATCCCAGTCCAGATCCCAATCCTGATCCTGATCCCCATCCTGGGCCTGGGCCTGATCCTGGTCCTGGTCCCGGTCCAATCCCAATTGAAGGCCTGGACTTGGGCCTGATCCTGATCCAGATCCCGGTCCCAGTCCTGATCCTGACCCCAGTCCTGATCCTGGTACCAGTCCTGGTCTTGATCCTGATCCTGATTTCAGTCCCCATCCTGATCCTGATCCCAATCCTGGTCCTGGGCTTGATCCTGGTCCTGGTACTGGTCCTAGTCTTGATCCTACTCTCAATCCCAGTCCTGATCCTGGTCCCATTCCTGGTCCCAGTCCCAGTCCTGATCTTGATCCCAATCCCGATCCCGCTCCCGCTCCCTGTGCTGGTCCCGGTGCTGGTCCCCATCCCGATCCCAATCCCGATCCCGCTCCCGCTCCCTGTGCCCCACCACTTACTAACCTGGCCAAGAGCATCCTTGTCACTCTCAGCCTGTAAACTTCCTGCTGCCTCTTGGGTGGGCTTGGTTTTAGGGGAAGGGATGGGAAGGACAGGGAAATTTTCAACAAATACCTCACATCCACAGGACACGAGGCTTTATCAACTCTTCTGCTCATAGAATTACTTTTTCTGTTATTTACTGGCTTCCAAAAGTTTGATGAAAGACCTTCATGGGCAGATACCAAACAAATGGAAAGTGAATGCCCTTTAGTCTTTCTCAAAATTGAATGCTTTCACAAGTCGATATTCCAGGAAATTACTGATTATCATTTTGATCACTTTAGGATTAAACTCTAGGAGGTTTAACTAAGAAAGCAAGATAAGAAAACAAATCCAAAAAAAGCATGCTTTAAAGAAGATTTAAATGCTTCCAAAAATCTGCACTTGGTAAGTTCGATGTATTCAATCAAACAAAGCGGAACCCCATGCAACCCTTTCATGTATGTGAGATCTGTATCTTAGTCTTCATTTCAGGCAGTCCCAAATCAGACTGCTACCATCTGTAGCATTTGAGGCAATTACTGTAAGTGATTTATTAGATTTCTAACTCTGAACATTCATCATTCCGTAAACAGCATAATGGGAGATGACCTATACCTTAACTCACACATTTTACGATGCTCTTCCTCTAAAACTGTCTGCCAATCATAATATTTAAATCCTACAATGTTTACTTCATATTTTAGAATCACAGAATGGTTTGGGTTGAAAGGAACCTTAAATATCATCCAGTTCCTACCCCCACACCGTGGGCAGGAACACCTTCCACTAGACCAGGCTGCTCAAAGCCCCATCCAGCCTGGTCTTGAACACTGCCAGGGATGGGGCAACCACAACTTCTCTGGGCAACCTGTGCCAGCGCCTCACTAGCCACATAGTAAAAAATTTCTTCCTCATATCTCATCTAAAACTATAGAAGAATGTTTTCTATACATTTGGACTAGAAATCCACATTGTATTTTGTTAATATAAAATTCACAGCTGAGGGTTCACAGCTAAGGTACAAGAACTTTAGTATGGAAAAAGTTGCTATCACAGCATTGCACTTCTCATATGCCAGTCCCTTGAACAGCATCACACAACCAGCTGGGTTTCTGTCATCACAGGAACAGATGTTATAAATGTGTAAATTCTACAAGTAGTAAACACACAAATGTTTGCATTTACCACTGAGGTAAATGAGCTGTACACAGAAGCTCTAACAAACACAACAGTTGTGAGGGAATGCAGTGCTCCTCTTGACAGAGCAGCAGTTCCTTTTATCCTCTTCAGCACAAAACAAGGTACCATAGACCAGTAATTCATTTCCTTTTTTCAGGTCTTTTGAAAAAACAATGGCTCAATTTCTATTATGCCTGGCAGCCACTGACTGGGTCAACTTGCAGTTCGAGTGAATCTGAATGTGAATTTTGAAAGCAGAATCCATTTCATGCTACAGAATTTAAGTTTTCTTTTATTAAAATAGAAAAGGTGAGAAATAACAACAATAAAACTGGAACTTGGGATGCATTCTGACACAGAAGAGTTGTGAAAAAGCAGCAAAGTTGGACCAAAAGGATTACTTACCACTACAATAAACTATATATTATCAATGAAAGAAATTATTACTTTACTCCCTATGTATAGCAAGTAGATAACATAACCTGGATCATTTCAGAAACTTGTTATCAGCAAAATCCTACTCAAAGAAATTAAGTCTGCCCCATCTCTAGCAGATCACCTGACATTATATTTGGGCAGGCAAAACCCACTTTTTCCCAAATATTATTTTAGTTGGGCTACCTAATTTCTGAACAGGATTTTGTCAAACGAACTTAGGCAGAGGCTTTTTTTCAGTCAAGCCCACCTCCAACAACTCTTGCAGCATAAAAATACAGGAAAGACGTATGCAGTTGATGTCATAGAGCTCTTCTATGCTTCATACTCAAGTATTTTAAGATCTTCAAGTAGTTCTTTTGCAAGTGCTTGCAGATCTGCATTGCGGCTCTTCGACAGTGCAATGATACGCTGAAATGGCAAAGTATCACGCATCTCAGAGGCTGACTTGGCCAATACTTCTGGCTCCAGAATCACAGACTGGAGGAGCCGTAGCACATGAAGACAAACTTCTGTATCTGGGTCTAAAAGCGGAGGAAGAAAAAATCCAGTGCTTACAAGAAGCGAGTCCAAAAAAGTAGCATTAAAGCTCTACAATGCCATTCATCATGACCCACCAGGCAGGGAATAACTGAAGTTTCGTAACTCACAGCTGCCATGTGGTGCTGGCTGGCTCTAGAAGGAAACTGAAAACAACATCTTTGCCCTTCTCAGCAGCTTGTGCTCAGCAGTGCTTGGGAGGGAGAGATAACCAGGAACCTTTCCCTTGTTTCTCAAATGTTGGAAATGCTACAAATCAGGGAATTTACCAATTTGGATTTATCCAGTCAGTAGCCAAGAGGTATTGTTGGATGCAATCTGATTTAAGAGCAGAACAAGCTATGTTCCACGACTATTCAGAGTTAAAAAACAGACCAACTGATCAAATCTGCAGTCAATCACCAGGCTTTTCCTTAATTTCTTTTT
The DNA here is from genome assembly GCA_026283785.1 of Coracopsis vasa. Classification (NCBI taxonomy): domain Eukaryota; kingdom Metazoa; phylum Chordata; class Aves; order Psittaciformes; family Psittacidae; genus Coracopsis; species Coracopsis vasa. The sequence goes on from JANHGB010008036.1 coordinate 3,925, forward strand.
CTACAAGCCTTCAGATTTCTTTGAAGCTCAATAAAATATTAATCTTTATAAAACTTTTTGGTAACCATGTATAACCTTCCAAGTGTTTAATTCCATCTACGCAAAATTGAAATGGGTACTGAAGCTAAGCACTGCTGCTTAGGAATGCATCAGAGAAATGTAGCAAAGACCTTTGGCTAGGAAGACATAACTCTACTGTTAAGAACACAGGATGCATTTTTAATTACTGAAGCATTAGGAGCATTATATTTTAATTGCTCACAACAGTCCATTTGCATTTAGTTGTTTATAGCTTAATCAAAAGCATCTGGTAGGAAGCCCCAGTTTTGAACTTCTCTATTCTGCATATTCCAAATGAAAATGTGTAATATATTTTTATGGCTGAAGTAGTAATTTGTTCCACGTGCCATGCATTTTTAATGTGTTTGTCGTTAGCATACCTAGTCTCCAGTAAGCTTTTGATAAAGCCTTGTGGTGCAGAAATATTGCAAAAAATTAATTTGGATCACTTTGTGCACAAAATCACCACAGAGACCAAAGTCTCACTGAAGAAGCATAAATGCAGTGCAGCAATAAACCACACTGTACTGAGTTTGAAGGAAGCCTTTGGTGTGATGAGGCAAATTCTTTCCTTTCCCATCTTATTTAATACCTAACACTGGTGACCTGAGAAAGGACTGAGGAGAATTATTCATTAAAGCATAAGCAGAAATGTTGAAAGTATCCAGGAGAAAAAGCAGAATGTCATGGACAGTGAAGAAAACTATGGCTTTAGGCATGAAACTAACTGTTGAGATGGGAATTTTTAAGTAGTTCCCACTAGCACATGTACAATATTAAACATTGTGACATCTGAGCTACATCCGCAAGCCAGGCATTCACTCTCTCTGCCTCCATTTTCCATGACAAGTGACAGATGTAGGTCTTTTCTATCATACTTTCTTCCCTGTTTGAAGTATAAACCTCTGAAGAAAGGAATTCTACTTCCTCCTGGGAAACCAGCAGAGTGGGGTATGGTCTTAGGACACAGGAATTGTTCAAAAACAAACAATAACATGCATTTTCTGTGCAATGAGAATTGTAGCTATTTGGAATACTAGACAACTTTAGACATTCAAATCAGTATTTTAAAAACCAAGTGATTAGTGCTGCACACGCTGCAGAAGCAGCCATACCCACAGAACAGTGACTGTTGCCACATGGGCTAAAGGCTCTAAGGAGTCTCTTTCCATCATCATCTCCAGCAGTACCTGCAGGTGCCATTTTCTGAGAAGTCATAATTCATGGAGAAATGCTGCATCTCAGCCTCACAGACAGCAAGGCTTTACGCCCAATGTTTTGGACAGCAACCCTTCCGTGAATCCTTCTGAAAAAAACCTGGGTGCAAGTCTTGGTTTTCAGATTTGTTCTGACCTAATCAAAATATGACTAAAAGCCTTGAATTCATCCTCCCATTCCTTTCATTTTTGTCTTCATGCCTGCCAGAGGTTGCCCACTTTCTCTGTACTTAGTATTATTTTACATTTATTGACCTGAAATAGCAGCAACAAATCATAGCCCAAATAAGTAAGAAGAAATAAGATTTTGGGAGTGAAATCTATGTAGTTCATTACCACCTTTCTCTGTGTGACATTATTCCTCCATGAAATAAAGCCATTAATTCTTTTAATGACTTGCAGTACTGCTGGGAAGCTTCATATATGTAAGATGTTTTAAATCCCTGGATAAAGAGTGCTTTGTTATTAATACTGTTATAGGCATTTATGTTACTATTATCAGCAAGTGTTTAAAGGCTGTAGAAAGTAAAGAATCGATCAGGGAAGAAGTGTTAGCAGGGGAGCTAACAAAATTAGGATCTGTAGGAGATCAGGAAACGATTTCCAGCTTGACAAGCAAGAACATTTTCCAGTAAGAGCAAAGAGGTTCTAGGAAGAATCTCCAGCAGCAGCCAGGGAAGCTGAAAGGCTTGAGTCACTCAAATGAAGAACAGATTAGGCGCTCAGGCATATAGCAAAGGAAGGAAATGATCCAGCAGCAGCAGATGACTTAATATGCATTTAACCTCTGGTTGCCATTGTTCTGCATGTATTTTGAGAAGCTTTAAGTTAAATAAATACATATGCCTTAAAATATACTCCCTTAGGATTACATGTGGTTTTGAGAATACTACTTATTATGGATAATCATGTTTCCTAAGAGGATTAAAAAAATCAACCCAACAACCTAGAAGTCTTTTGCTTGTCTCTCCAATCTTATTAGGGATTTTTGCTAAAACCCCTGTCTTAGGAACACTCAGAAGACACGTAAGGAATCTTCATTATTCAGCATTATCTTTAGTTCAATAGCTTCCAGATTTAGTCATTTCTACACTAGCTGAGTAACATTTTGTTTGAGCAAGATCAAAAAAAATCCTTTAGCTGTAATCAAATCACTGCATCATATCCTCCCAACAACTAGCACACACATCTCTTCAACTAAAGTTTCAAAACCGTAATCATTATTTCTGAAGAACAGGGGAAGAAATCAAGCTGCTTGCCTCAGTCAGTGATCACAAGCGTCGCATAAGCCTACCACCACCATAAAACGCTGATGCAATTTTAACAAGGTGTTGAAACTGCTGGAGTTTGCTGACGTTCTGCTAGCTGCCAGCACTACGGTTTGATGTCACTGACTTTCAGTCACTGACAAAAGCAAGTGATAGCGTGGACAGATTTTAGTCACATCTGTCATTAGCACCATGCTCTCAGATGAACTGTTCCCTACAGCAGGGTTTAAGTAATTGCCTTACATCAATGCTAAACAGCTTATCTACAATTGGCTCCAAGTTGTGTGAACTCAGTTTACACGTGGCCATACCATTCCCTGGCCACCTGAATGCAAGATTTATTACCACTAACCTGTTTACAGCTATTTTATGTACAGGAGCAGTATTCCAAAAGCTTCCCACCACTGTCAAAAAGGTCATTCAATTCAATTACTGTCAGACTCTAGCATGAAGGGGTGACCTTCCACTCTCCTTTTCCTTTTTATGGACTTGTCAGACTACCTATGTTCACAGCATGTTCAGCACAGATAGGGCCATGGCTTACTCCATGTAAGTTCTCTTTGCATTGCCAAAGCTGGCAGAGCTGAGCAGCAGAGTTTTCCAGACATTTTTGTAATGCTGACAGGTCTGAGGAGACAAGAAGTGCTGCATTAAAGATGCTATGTGGGGAAGGAGCAGGGAGAACAACAAGGCAAAAGGAAAACAGATCTTGGTCACTGCAATTCCTATGGATACAAATACCCTTTCTCTTTGCATCACATTTGCCCCGGCTCCTGTGTAACAGCTGGGTTTGCTTCAGACTCCTCTCACCTGGCCAGGTGGCTGCTCTCACATGCAGTTCAGCTAACCAGAATTCCTCACTCTCCTACAGACCCACGCCTGTCACACTTTCGTTTGGGAAACCCTTGAGAGAGACTGCCAGGGTCTGGACTAAAGCAGCAGTTTGGTCCCAATTTGCCCAACTGCTACTTAGGGGCTGTGAGTGAAAAGGAGCTTGCACAGATGCTGCTTTGCAGCAGGCAGACTCATGGGTGAGCAATTAGATACGTTGTCCAGCTCCTATCTGTCCTAGCTTGAGCTTCTGAGGATTCCCACAGTAGCTACTGAATGGGTAAGAATGTAAGAAAAAACCAATGCTTTACAGCAACAGATACATTTACCAGAGTTAAGGTTTTCTTACACTCATTCACAAAAAGAGAAACACTGTACTTCACAGAAGAACACCAGTTTACACGAGTCTGCTGCTAAGTATGGCGAGGACCTAGTCAAGAAGGTCTCCGGCTCAGATGGCAAGAAGAGCCACACTGTACATACAGAGAGATCCATCTGGGCAAGTACCGTTTGCAGCAGCTGCTTAGAAAGGAGTATGGAAAAGGGCAAGCATCCAGCGAGACTTCCCCCAGCCACTCTTCCAGCCTCTCAGCTAACTCTGCTTCAGGGATTTTGTGCGTCAGAGCTGACATCTTTGCATTTAAGAAAATGGATGTGGCCTTAAAGGGCAAGAAGGGCAATCCTCTTTTTAAGATTAGTTTCATAGTCTCCAGAGCATGAAACTGCTGAACACTTGAAAGACTGGCTGAGGTTTTTATTTACGAACCAAAATTTGTCTTAATACAGACATCAGTTTATAAATAGGGAGGTTCTGTTTGTACAGATGTCTTTTGAATAACACACTGCCATGCAAATAACCTGAATTTAAAAAACTCTCGCTGCCATAAGCAAGTCAGAAAGAAAAGCAAGGCATTAGAAACCTTCAGGGTTAGTCACGAAAAGCAAATATTGAAGGTTGCAGGTGGCATTAGCAAAATGAGAATGTGCTTCATACAGGCATTTATAATAGAGACCGTCATTTGCAAAGAATTTGGATAAACAAAGTTAGATTTCCGTATGGAACTGTGGTGGAGGAAACTGAAGGGCAAGATCTAAAATTAGTCATACTTCTCTTGTTGTCTTTTGGTTAATGAAGTACCTGGAGCAATTTCCCAGCTATAGATGTGAAATGTCATTGGCATAGTCTCTCTGAATTCTACACTTTCTCATGTATCCATGGAAAGCAATCTTTTTTAGCTTCACAGACTTTATTCATAGAAAAGTGGGGAAAACCAAAATAAAGATACAGAATAGTAAAAAACTGAAACAACCAAAACCAACATAAAAACCAGAGAAGAGCCTAGACCCTTTTTCTCCAGCACCCATTTGTTAGTAGATGTTCTGTATGATCAAAAATTAAAAACATAAAGCTAGTCTTTGTTATTACTACCTGAGCTGACTGTGTCTTCTTATTCTTTAAAAGGTCCTTGGCAGAAAAAAGTCCCAGTCTACTTCTTTGGGAATTACAGAATGAAAGTCTTATTACATCTGCAGATGTAAAGCATCCAAAAAAATTACTGAGAAAACTCAGGTGAATTTCTAACCAAAATTTATAACTTTTTTCTATTGCTGAGAACACGATTTTTTAAATCTGAAAGTTATGCAAAACCTTTAGCCAAGACATCAACACAGGGACAGCAGCTGACGGAAGAAACTAAAGCTGCCTATTTTCTGCAAGATGGGAACAGCTGCTCTGCAAACAAATGGTGCTCCACAAGAAGCGAACTCTACTGATCCCACAGGCTGCTCCATGGACAGAAGTCTGAGTCATCATTCACGTGTTTTGTGCTGGCACCAGCCTGGGAAGATACAGGTAGGCATAGCTGATACCTACACAAAAATACAATAGCTACATAAGTTAGCTGAGAATATTAGTGTTGCTTATTAAAGCGCCCATCTTGTAGACAGTGTTTAAAAAAGCAGGAAGAAGGAAAAAAAATAGCCCACCTCATAAAGCACTAAAACTACAGAGATCTGCATTACCTTCAAAAAATATGTCAAACATTTGTTTTTCTCCTATTATCAATATAGCCTACAGCAGAAAGAGCTATTAAGAATTCTTGTTAGCAAGTATGAAGTCATACCAGCTCATCCAAATTTTCCAAAGACAGTAGGACAGATGAACCCAGTTTACTGTTAACATTCTTACTCCACTAGAAATCTTCATTAGATTTTTCCTCCTTTCTCTTCCAATCCATGCATTCAATGTCAAGGCATATTCCTGTTTCTTCAAAAAGCCTGCTAGACAACCTGAATCAAATACCTCTTTGCTTCAGATACTACAAAGGGGAATAAAGAAAATAAAGGTAATTGTTTGCTCTCTTCAGTTAATGGGAAGGACATTCTTCTTCAGGGGACAAGACTGAGCAGAGACTGGAATTCAGAGAAGGAATTTGAGGGATTTATCAGCTGCATACAGGCCAGTGGGAGGAAAATGGCCTTGATGTATAGACTGAGGTCACAGACACTTGTAGACTGACGATGGAAAAGCAAACAGGATGATTCTCTGAAAATAAAAGTCAGAGGATGATTTCTGGGGCCCTTCTTAGTGGGAATGCTGATAAAAGCTTACAGGACTGTGGAAAGCTGAATCATCTCATAAGCCTTAATCAAAACACTCTTTGAAGAAGCTTCCTGCAGGAAGGCAGCATATACAGGATACCCTGCCAGCAGAGTGTAGTGCTCTATTCTCTAGCATGGATAGAGCTGTTAAGACCTTATGCTGTAGCAGCTCCAGGTGTTTAAAAGCTGAACCGCGGCTATCAGAAGCTGAAGATGGTGGCTACAGAAACAGAAGAGGAGCAGGAGTGGAGGGAAGCTACTAAGTTTTACAAGTCAAAACATTTAGAAATAGATTATATGTAGAGAAAACTACAGAGATCTCATACAAAATGATTGGAACAAGGTTGAGTCTTGGATCTGAGCTCTCACTTGATACACAAGCTAGTCAGCCCTCTCCCTTGACAGTAAGCAGACTTCCTCCAAAGTCAGAAATCTGAACCAACAGATGCAGTTTATCTGAGAATCTTCCTCCTTTGCTGTAACTGGAGAACTTTATTATCAAAAAGTGAAGGGATTAGCCATGCCTGTCCTTCCTTCTACAACCCAGCCATGCACAATTAACACTTTCAAAGTGCACAGTAGCCTTCCCATTTCTTATTTTCATTATCAGCTGCAAATTAATTATAACTGTGCCCTATCTGATCCTCTCATCTAACCCAGGAGCCTTCTTGAGAGATCAGACTGCATCAAACAATTAGCTTCTTTATCACAATATTTAGAAGGGCATGCTTGGGAACTTACAGTTAGACAGGGGTTTTTAGGGTGTTTGGGTTTTTGTTTGGTTTATTTTGGGGTTTGGTGAGGGGGTTTTGTGGATTTTTGCTTTATTTGTCTTTTTATATGTACTAGCCAAACATAACAGAGAATCTGGACTAACATACGTTAAATTTCTAAGCACAGCATAACAAAGGACCGTTATTCAATGTTCTTTCAGAATGCAACTTTTCTCAAACTATGCCAAAATAACAAAACTGGTGTTTTCCAGCAGTCTTACAAGGGTTACTTAATCCTCTGAGATCCCAGAAAAGAGAGCCTTTGGCACTGCAAAGCAAGAAATTATTTAGTGAAAAGCACAAGTACCTATATTTTCTGTAAAATAGTTGAGAGAACTGTGAGCAATGGTGGTAGCTTCCAGTTTACGAGCCCAAATCAAAGCTTTTCCAAAACTTCAACATCAAATTAATTCCTTGAAAAAGCAGACACAGTCTCTCTCACTTCAGCTGCTGTTTGTGTTTACTAGTTGTATTTTAGAAGAGATTTGCATAGCAGCAAAGGGTGCCAGGATGACCAAGCTGCCTCAGTCCTATGAACTGCACACCAAAATGTTCTCTCAGACAAGCCACAAAACCTTGAGAAAGCCAAGACACACCAGCTCTAGGAGCCATTCATAGGCAGTACAATGTCATGGCTCTGTCCTTACTGCTGTCCTCACTGTCCCTTACAAGCTGTGCACACAGCTGCCAGCCAAGTCCAGCGTACATGGGTAATGTCAATCTCTGCTGGCTCCTACACAGGGATTCGAAGCCTCCAAAAGAGCAGAGCCTTGATGTCACTCGTGTACCTGAGAGTGGAAACAGAAGTCCCGGACATCCCTGAAGTTGTGCACTGGCCAAAGTCAAAGCTGGGAACAGTATTCAAGCCCTGCAAGCCCAAATCCTATTGCAGCACAAGGACTCCCTTCAGCTGTAGAAAGAGCCACTTTTGTCACGAGTGAGCAGAGTTACAGAGATCTGTTTCTTTCCCCAAAATGTGTTAGAGCAGAGTTACACTTCCTTTTGCTAAATGGCAGTGAATTGATATACAGTTTCCCCTTAGAGTTTATTTTAAAGTTGGTATGTGAAAATACAGGTGGCTTTCTTTAATCCACTTCATCAAGTTTCTCCATTCTGTATTTCTAATTCTACTACTCATAAATTTTGTATTAATGGAATATTACATACAGTGCCAAAAATGTGTGATATGCACATCATCTCCCTCTAGCTATTTGCCCTTTTTGTTTACATTTAATCTGACAAAAGCTATACACAATCAGGTTACAGATACAAACTTCTGTTTTGTCTTCTGCAACACCTATTGCCAGTCTACAATCCCAGAAGTCACAATTCACAAGGCTCTTTGAGCAACTTACCATTCAATAGCCACCAAAGCAAAGGAATAAAACCTGGACTTTCACTGATGTACTTCAAGCCTTTCAAGTTGATACTCACATTGTAAAGTGACATTAGCATTAGCCTAGAATTGAAAGAAAAAAAGATGTCATGTCCTTTAATTTCTTTATGTTTTAGCATCTTTTGCTATTTATGCCAAGCATGTACTGATGCAAAAGCCTATTCTAGTAATTTGTTTTGATAAGAGAGACAAATCTCAAATTATATATAAGCAATGTCGTGCAAAACCTTGTTTCTACTGTCAAGTAACATATTTCAAACTCGTGGAAAAGTACCCCATGAATGATTAAGAAAGTCTTGTCAAACTCCATAAGATTCATTATGAGATGTGCAAAACCAGGATTTGGCTTCACATGACCACACAACCTATACAATAGAGCTTTTGTAGTGATGATCCCCACTGAGCAGACATCATCTCAAATAAGCTGTTTGCCTTGACAAATGAAAGGGCAACTAGGAAACACAGAAAGCAAGACTGTATATCGAGTACGAGAAACGTCAAAGGAAATCTCTGCTCCATCGGTTGTGCAACACTGGCCTTTCTGTACATTGACCCTCCAGTCAGCTGAAACGCAGACACACGGCTTATGCCATCCTCTTTCATGTATCTTCCTGTTCCTCCTGCAAATGGGAACAGATGCACTACAGAGCCAGCATACAGCAATCACAAATGTAGCCTCTCTCCACTGACAGAAGTAGTTACTATGCCTACAGAAGCATCTGGAAGAAGGGAACAGGCCTGGTGGCATGGTTTAGTGGGGTGTCCCTGCCCATGGCAGGGGGGTTGGAACTTGATGATCTTAAGGGCCATTCCAACCCTAATTATTTTATGACTCTATGATTCTATGAAGGAGAAAGAAGGTAGACCCAGCTCAGCTTAGCACACCCTCCTAAGCTAGACTCACCCCTTCTGCAATGGGTGCAAAGGGTCATCAAGTGAGATCCTGCTGTGAAATAAACAACTGCTAGTCTTTTCAAATGTCATCACAGACTTTCCTATTTACTCTGCCTTCAGGAATCCAAACTGATTACGTTCAATGTACAACGGGATGGTTTTAATATTTTTTTTTAAGTCAGTAACACTGGAATTGAATTTGGCTGTAAACTGTTTTCTTGTCTTAGCACAGATCAACACAAGGATAACACAAGGCCAGATGGCACTCTCACCTACACCTCTTCAAAACTATTTTCCAAATAACATTTGGGCCCACTCAGAGCCGTAATTTTTTCCCCCAGAAGGTGATTTCTTTTCGTCATTTATCGTGGTCATTGATGTTAAAGGACAGAACCCATATCCTGTCTTCCCGGTAACAGAGAAGATCTGTGGCTTGGCAGCTAGGAAACATTTCCTTAATTGAACATTGAAAAAAACCTAAGATGACATCTCTGACGAAGCAAAACCAAGACTGTCCCTTTGCCGTCAGTGTGTAAATGACAAAATAAAAATACACATAGTAAGTATATGCTCACTTCGGCCACATTTTTGAAAGCTTCTAAACCCAGGATTTCCTAATTTGTCAGCCTCCTAAAATAAGAATTTCATCAGTCATTTTGGGGCTGCATACATCACTGATTATAAATTAAACCAAAGCCTCAACTTTTCTACAGAGAGAAAACAAGGTAGGCTGGAGAAGGCTCTGCATTTTACAAGGACTGCTCTAGCCTGCCTATCCCACTGGCTTCTCCCACAGCCGCCCATACTTCCTGTTATAGAAAGGGGGCTTGGCTACTGGTAGCCCTCAGCCTTAGCCACAACAGAGCTGAGGAAATGTTGTAAGCTACAGAAAGTTGCATACAGAAATGGCAGCTTTGCCTCTTCATGCAGATAAAGCGCCTGTGTCAAAATTTACATTTACCTGCTTTTAACTGTCAGCCAAGTACAGTAACTTGGGGCTCAAAATGAGTCTCCCTTTCCAGAGCTATCCAGAACAACTGCTAATACTTGATGCAAAGCATTTTGTTAAATCTTCTTCTGCAGTTTCCACTAAACTAAATTCTGCTTTCAAACATTTCATTTTGATGCTGTTACACCATCTTCCACATGGTTTTTATTGTTTTGGTGGATAAAACCTTTTTCAGCTAAGCACAGCCTCAGTGGGCTTAATGCAAATTATTTCCCTCTAACTTCCAATAGGAATAGGTCCCAATACTCAAAAGCAAAAAACATCAAGATAAAAATCCCTGCCGACAATAACAAGACAAACTAATGCTCAGTTCCTTTCCAAATCAGATCACTGTTATACTATGAACTTCAAACCAAGAGGCCCCTGATGTTCCCAAAAAAAGAGCCGTACTCTGGAGTCAGAAGATGTCTTTGAAATTCTACCACCTTTTTAGCCATGTCCTCCTGTCCTGCCTTTCACGCCGATCATCTTTACAGCTGTGCAGTTTAGTTGGGGGGACAGTGCATTAATGCACTTTATGACATGTAATGATGGACACTATTACTTTTCATCTTACCTCTTTTCAAAGATGATAACACGCAAGTCAATCTTCTGGACAATGAAAAGAGCAGACGAATGAGCAAGGCTTCTATAACATTGATGTAACATGTCATCATACCCATTCACAGCAGGGCACCGGGTTGCATACAAAACAATTACAGAGGAACAAGAATGGGCTGGAATGTTCTCTGTCCTGGGGCCAGCTTGGCTGTGTGTACCTCTCATGACTGTGATAAACCTGCATGTCACTGCACTGTTACCATTTCCAAACAAAAGGGAAATAATGTTATTCTGAGTAGACTTCACACCTCACGCCTCATTCTCAAATCTGAATCTGAACTTCTCAAGCTTAAGCTACTATGCCACCAGCAGACTTTCGGACATTCTCCATGCACATACCTTCAGAAAGCAGGAAAGAAAGAAACCCATTGCAGGATAAGCTGAGTTGTAAGAGGCATAACTTACACTGTGTGCTGCATCACTGCGAGTTTGATCACCTAGGCTCTTGAGCAGTAAGAGAAAAAACAAATTATTAAATCTACTGCATCAATGGCCACAGACAAGCGGTGAGGGGTGCTGTGGAACTGAAACTGCAGCTTGTAAAGCCTATACGCTGCTTTTCATTCAGCCCCTGTAGCTCTTACTTGGCTTCCAGAAGCCAAGCCCTGACAAAGGTGCATAGCCATAATTACCCATAATCAGCCAGAATTAAAATGATCAGTAAAACGGTATCTCATAATGGAAAGCGTTGTTTCTTGACAGTGTCTTTCATCCTTAACCTGTTTGACATTGGCAGTTAGAAATAAAATGACATAAAATGATACTGCTACATTTTTATTTTTATTTCACTTCTTTGCTTTGTGTAGACAAAAGGGAAGGGTGGCAGTGATCCAAGGAACTGCTGCGGTTTTGGAGTGTCAAAAGAAGACATAATCCACCCCATAAGCCAAGGTAGTAGCATATTACTGCTAATTAAGCACTCTCACCTGAGCACAACATAGAAGCATTTCCAGGCCCTTTACACCACCTTCACCTCTAGTACTTGCCCATCCTAGTAAGGATTTTTTGCAAGACTTATTGCGAAAGTGCTTACTGAAGCAAGCTTGACACACATAATTACTGGATAAACAATACTTTCTGGGGTTTTTTGATGTGGAAGGCTTTTTAATTATGTACTTCATAGTCTTCCTATTTAGACAAGACAAATTTAATTAACTTTGTGTACTACTTTATCTGTCAATGCATTCTTTAAAATCTAGAACTAAAAGCACAGCTAAAGCTAAAGCCCCTTCTCCTCTACTTAATACATGGGATTTGTACATAAAATGTACTAAGATGTACTAAATTACATAATTTCACTGGCAACATTCAACTGCTACATAAGCCAAGTTGAATACTCCTAATAATATAATTATAGCTATGAACAACTGTGTAAATATTTATTGACTGCCTAACAATTACAAATGCTGAACAAACCCTACATCAATGCGAAGAAAACCTACAGTTTTTCAAACCATTGCTATTTCAGAATGGCAAAGACACCCTTGGGAGTTCAGTTCCAGCACTCATGTAGATGTCTTGGATAAATTTACTACATACTCATGGACTAGAACAGACACTGCAGCAGTGCTGGAATACACAACAGCTTTTCCCTGTTGTGTATTTTTTTAGCACAGGACTGCTAAAACTGGAAGAGGAAAAAGAACTCCTCTCTATCAGCTTACTTTGACAACTGCTGTGTGTAGAATTAGACTCAGTTTCCCCAGATTTGTCACACAGTAAAGAAAAATAGTTTTGAAAATAAAAGCTAGAAGAAATCTGTAAAACCTCAAAACTGAGCAAAGGACAAACAGATCTCTGAAAATAACAAGCCAGTGTTTTTCTTTAATAGATTAAAATTTAAGTTTATGATAGACTTCCATGTAATAGCATGGTGATGTTTTGAGAAAAACACTGCATTTCCAATACAATGCACAGGCATTTTCATCCATGAGGTATAGTTTTAAAAATGCGCCTGTGTGTATATGTATATAAACAGCATGTGTGTAAACATTATTTATGGTGACTCCAGAGTCCCTCTATACATAACTTTGAAATTTCACTACAATTTATGTTAACTATCATATCCTTATCTCTTAATTGTCTTTCATTTTGTACTGCCTTGTGTTCCTTACAGTAGGGAGAAAAGGGAGTTCTTCTGACACACTTGGCTCTGAAAGAGTTATTTAAGATTAACAAGCAGCTAAAAAACCTTACATGAAGAGAATTTAAAAACAAAGCAACCAATCCCAAAACCAACTCCCAAAACCCTTCTTTGCTGGGCTGGGAGAGTGTAAAAGCCCCAGAAAGGACAGGAAAGAGATCTAGCATAAGTAATGGGTTTTAAGGACTGAACAGTTACAAGACACATAGAAAGCTCATAAACAAAAAGGAACCTGACCACAGATACGGAAGACAAACACAGGGAAAACATTTTGCACTAAAACATATGAGCAAATTAAGATCCCTTATTCCATGACAAGACCATAAAGAAATCTCCTTTCTGGCATTTGCTCTATTGTCGTAATACAGCAATTTTTTTTAATCAAATGGCAAGTTTAGAGCAAGGATAAAAAAAAAGATGGCTCTGTGGAACACCAGAAAACACTGAATTGAAGCCACTATAGCAAATGCTTAATGCTTCTCATTTATCAAATACTTTTTGCAACCTTTTTTTGTTTGTAAGTTTCACTAAATTTGTAAGCCTAACAGGCTGGCCCCTGCTGAATCTCTAGCCATTTCATGGGATTCTTTTATGTATATTTTATCAGTATTGCCATACAGCAGCCAAGTTAATATCGCTATGTGTAATTCTTCTGCCAAGCAGGCACATTTTGAACTGTAATTAAAAAGACACCCAAGACATCAATTAAATTCAAAAGGAAGGCCCTCAAAGCCAATTGCTTTCTCCAATTGTACATGATTGTACATTAATGTATTACTTAATACATTAATACAAGTATACTGATTGTACATTAATACAATCTGCAATGATAAAAAATAATTCATCTCCACCCACAGACACATATTTGCTTGAAATTCAGAGTGTGTGTGTGTTTAGGAACATTTTCACTTCTCTCAAAATAAATACCTCTGATTTTTTTTTATCTGCAGATTTTGAAACAGTATAGGTCCTCTTTTCATGTTTTCTTTTTGTTTTCTTTATATTCATGAAGACACAAATTACCTTTTCTTTCTTAAGCTGAAATTCTCATACAATTTACAAAAAAAACCCACCACTGCTGCAAGAGTTAACTACCCTGTTCTGACTATTGATCTTCAAGGCCAGCACTTGGGAAAGAGTAAATGGCTAATATCAAAGTATCTACTCACTACGCACAGCACAGGCTATTCAGCTTCCCCTTCGCTACCCAGTGTGAAAAAAAGCAAGCACCTTCAGAGGGCAACTCATTCTCCCTAACACAGGTTGAGAAAGCAATCATCTGACAGCAGCATCTCCTATTGATTGTGGGAAGGAGCCCAGACAGTTAGCAGATACGTGACATCTAGCCTTCTGATAGCTGAGGCTAGGCAAGGTAAATTCTATCCAAAGTTAAGACCAAGCCTGATTTCATGCCTATCACAAAACCTGCCTAAATGGGTGCATGGACGCAGCCCATTTTGGCTGACAGGGTTGCTGTTTGTCAGATGAACTGTGACAGCTGGCTTGGGTATGAATTCTTAGTGTGTGTTTGTCTCATCTATGAAAAAAAAAAAAAAAAAGAAAAAAAAAAGAAAAAAAACCCAAAAAGAACCCCAAACCAAACAACCACCACACTGGCTTAAGCCATCTTCATGAATAAACTAACCTGGTGTATGGGGCAAGTGCCCACTGCTTACAGATGAGCAAGAACTCATTTAGGCACGATAATTTGCTTGGTTCATATATCGCCAGCTTGTAACAGCTCTGAGAAAAAGGCAAAGACAATAGTTTATTTAATCTCTCCATCAGCTGGAAAGTACGACTCTTCCAGCATCTAAACTGTGCGACGTGGCCTTTTCTTTGCAAGGCTGTATCACAAGGTCCCTGTACCGTCAGGCGGGCGGACCAATGAGAGGTGGGGGGCGTGTCCTGGGCGGTGATCGGCCGCCTCGTGTATCGCCGCGGGG
>JANHGB010008037.1:0-33177 GCA_026283785.1 Coracopsis vasa
TGAGGGTGGTGAGGCACTGGAACAGGTTGCCCAAAGAAGTGGTGAATGCTCCATCCCTGGCAGTGTTCAAGGCCAGGATGGACAGAGCCTTGGGCAGCATAGTCTAAGGTGGAGATGTGTCTGCCCGTGGCAGGGGGGTTGGAACTGGATGATCTTAAAGTCCTTTCCAACCCAAACCATTCTATGATTCTATGATCTATATTTAATACAAGGATTTTAGTTTCAGAGAATAATGGATTGCTTTGGGTTTTATTAAAGCATTGCATAAAATCAACTCCATGATAATTCATGTTGCTGGGATTGTGCTTTGGGGCAGTAGTTCACTGTGCATGAGCAGGCAAATTGATCATGGGCTATGAATTGGTTGTGGACTTTAGGCTTTTGGTACTCTGGCTTTAGGTTGACAAGAATGATAGCTTTCATTTGCATGCAAAGTCTCCAGCTGTCCCTTCACGATGGATGATGAGATCTGGTTTCATCTGTCACCACTTCTTTACTTTTTTATGAGAGAAAGAAAAGAGAATTGAAAAACCCAAAACGTAAAATGTCATAAAATGTTCTTTGCAGATCTCCTTGAAAAAGAGGGTAATTTCAAGCATCTTATTTCTGCTCAGAGTCCAAGAGAAACATTTTGAGTGCAGATGAAATGATGTGTCCTTTGTGTTAAATACACTCAGTTCATTAAATAAAGCACACTCCATTTGAGATTTTCCTGAATTATATTGCAGGGCAATGCAATTTATATTTAGTAACAATTTATTACACTTTTTTTTTTCTCCTCTACTTCAGATGAAACTCATGCCTGTTTCATAGAAGAAATCTGTATGACCCACATTTAGGAAAGGAATAAAATGATCATGCATAATGTAATCCAATCTATGAAATTTAGAAATGCAGTGAAAAGAAAGGTGTGTTGGCAACCATACGAGTGAGGAAAGTGGATAGCATCAGTACAGCAAAAGCCCTGCTAACACTGAACTCTTCTACTTACCAGCACCCACCTTGCAATGACTCTAGTGACAGTACTGATAGTAATCCATACCATTGGTGTCACCAAGTGTTTCACATCAGGAGATGCGTAACAGTCAGCTGCCACTGGTGTTTAACATGTATGCTGCAGTAGTGTTAAGTGTTTAGCCTGTTGTAATTACTTTGTGATGGGCACCTTGTGGGATTTTGCCATCTGTGCTTCAGTAATGTGCAATCTGTGCTATTGTTTCTATTCCACTTCACCAGTCGTCCTCAGTCATTTTCTGTTGCAGAAGTTCCACCAGAATCTTACTATTTCATTTTCTACAGCCCTACATGACTTTATTGCTTTGTAAGAAGGGGGAAGAAGGTCCTGCACAAATTTGAAAACTAGAAGATCCAAAACCCAAAATCTGGTTCAGTTCTACTTTTCTTAACATTTCCATGAATTCAGCAGAGTTCATCTAGTATCTGATGCTCCTGCTCTTTTCTCCAGAGCAGTTTGGCTATCTCCATGCACTCTGATAGCATCCTGTGTGCAGTAGTGAAGTAGCTGAGGACATCTTAGGTGAGAAGACTGTCAGCAAGACTTGTTGTTCAGCAATGATTTCGTGCCTGACATTGCCGGCTGCTGTTACTAGTTCTAAACAGTTACCATGGGCTGCAAGGTCATGCCTGCACCATGAACTGTTGGAGCAGCTGCCAAGAACAGGACAGACACAGCTTGTGTTTAGGATTTTGACTGGTCCGAAAGTCAAGGGGACTACAGTCATGGCCAGCTTCTTCTTGGTGCCAGTAGTATGACCTGTCAAACATGGGGCTGTTCCAAGTCACTGAGGACTTAATGGGTTAGAATCAAAGCCAGTAATGATCCAAGAGCATTTGAGTGCCTCAGCATTCTTGTCCCTTGTGAACTGCATTTCAGCATGGACACAGCATCTTCCTTAAAACTGTGATTGTGTTGTCCTTTCTATGTCATAAAAAGAATTCATGTGATGAATTCCAATTATTTACTGCTAATATAAAAATGCTGCACTCCTTCTTGCAGAAAATTGTCCCACAGAGACAGACCAGACAGTGCATTAAGGCACTCTCCATCCTAGGTAGTTTTCAAAAAGTTATATTGATGGTGGTGGCGGCAGAGGAGGAGGCATCCAGTTGCTGTATCTTTTCACCCCATTGTCCCAAAAGGTGCATTTCCCGCTCAAATAGTAATAAATAGAGAAAAACTCTTTGTCACTGGTTAGTGACTCCTGGCTTCTATGCAAGTTCTGAGTTTCAGTTTATTGAGAATAAGTGTTCAGTGTTTATTTTCAAAGATGGAGACACTTATCCTCTGACAACGCTTGGTTACAATGGCTTTATTTCTGTTGAAGCAAATGATGGATGGAGGTGGCAGTCATTCTGTCAGCTTGATTCTGTGGTGAAGGAAAGGCAGCCCAGTAGCCAAATGCTAAAGAATGTTTTGACTGACTGGTAAAACCCCCTACACTACAGCTCATCGGGGAACAGTGTGCCCTTATAAACACAGTCTCACAAAGTTTTTATTTTTATGAATTAGTTGCTTTATGTGGGTTTCCACGGCTTTTCACCTGGTGTGGTAATTTACTGCTGTGCCAAGAAAATGAAAAGTAATTGTTCTGATCTGGAGCTGGACTTGCAGGTGAATGTGTTAGAGGCTCAGTCCACAAAGTATGCATATTACACATCCAGGGGGAAACACTTGCTCTTCAGGCAAGCTTTTAACTCTGCAAGAGCACAGTTCAGTCCCTGGCAGCCAAGACTATAGCTGTCACATTTACATTTACATCTGCACAATTGGCTCACGCATTTGCTTAGGTGTAAGCATCAACATTAAAAATAAAGCAGTAGCAGGTCAGCCCTGAAGCATTTTACTGTCAGCCATTGACAAGTCTGCTGGCACAAGCTGGGATTTCAAAAGAGCCAAAGGGAGTTAGGTACATGGTTTTTAAAGGTATAATGCTGAGCTTCTCTTAGCAACGTGTACCCTCTGGTTAAAGGACTGATTTAGCGTTTTGCGCGCAGTTAGTTCCATCTTCATCTATGGTGTGAAAGTTGCAATGTCACTGCCAAGATTTTGAGATGCCAAGATCTAAGTCATGCCTGGAAGCATGTGTATTTGAACTAGGAGTGAACAAAAGCTTAATTTTGGAAATGAGCTAGTTTCAGTCAAAGGATTTTGCGTGCTGCCATTTGCCCCAGAGGATGCTATTCAAACATATCAGTTCTGCTGTCAAAAGGTTAGCCAGATTCTTGATTGAATGATACTAGAGGCATTGTATTAATTAATGGGGGGAAAATGCCAGATCCTTTGACTGAAGGAAGTAGGTTGGCATTAATTGTCTCATAGAAGATTTGAAACAATTTTGTTAGATTCCCTGCATTCTGCTTCATATTTGGACGTTTTTTCCTTTCATCATTGCAAAATTACATGAACAAATGTCCAGGAGGTACATCAATAACAAAATTATAGAAGAGCAAATGTGCTTTGGGTACTTATCACAAGAAAGAAGAAGAAAGCGCTTCCCCAGCATTTGACCAGTTGTTAGCCACGTGCAAGCTAACGTTTTTAGCCTACTGCTTTTCATCTCCCTTAGGAGTTACCTGTTCTGGAAAACACTTCAGCTGTCCTGAGTCACAAGAGTCCCATCTAATCATAAGCAGCTGGAATTCCATGCATGACCCTGCTCTTGACTGGCTTAACAGTGGCAGCAGTTCAGGTCCTTGGAGCACAGATGGTGCCTATTGGCTTGAGTATGTCTTTGCATGGCACAGGGGAAGGGGATCTGCACTAAATTCAGAAGTTGTGTTTAGTTGAGTCACTCCGAAGTTGTGGGAAAAGACTTGTGTTCACTGTAGCAACAGCTTGCACTGTTTGTCTTTCACCGTGACTGCCGTAAGAGAAGTCTGGCTGGATTAGGGAGAGTATTGTGAGGTTGCTGCAGAGGCAAGGTAGGAAACAGTGGAGGGAAGTAGAGCTGTGTCAAATAAACTGTGAAGGAACTGGTGCTTACTGAGATGCCTGATAGTTTTTCTAGCTGGTTATCATTGCTTTCCCTAAGTGATGATATCTTAAGGCAATTTGTTTACAACTGCTTTGTGCTTTTTCAAGAGAGCTTGTTAGTG
This sequence comes from Coracopsis vasa, assembly GCA_026283785.1. Lineage (NCBI taxonomy): Eukaryota > Metazoa > Chordata > Aves > Psittaciformes > Psittacidae > Coracopsis > Coracopsis vasa. The sequence continues at coordinate 4,117 of JANHGB010008037.1, forward strand.
TGTCAGATATGTGTTTGAATATGGAATGGGACATTTTTGAAACAGTAAGGATGTGGAGAGAAAAAATGAGCATCTAAGCTCTTACGCTGCATTGGCACTTAGAAGCAGGAGCTGCTCCTTCAGGGCTGTTTTCTTCCTCTTCAGTAGGTCCTGTGGGTAGCTAGACACTGCCCTGTGCAGCAAGTCATGCTCTCCCTTGTCTGCTGAAGATGACTGTGTAACTAATTGGAGGGACCAAATCTTTTGTAGGTCTTTTCTCTGCTTTTCTGAGGCACTTCTGGGACAACATATTCCTTGTGCCTATGGAAGAGGGGGACTGTAAGTATCATGTGTTCTGGGAAAGAAGATGCACCTGGGTGAACACTTGCAGAGGATCAGGTTAGTCTATTAATTTGTACAACACAGTGCTTTAAATCTCTTAAGGAAAAAAAGCCCATGACAAGTGTTGTTGAAATCACAACAACTTGGTTATCGATTTGAAGTTTGGGTATTACTTTCTGATGGGGTGAATATAAGCATAGGAGGAAACAGCACTTCAAGCAGTCTGGCTGCTGAGCAGCCTCTGGCCGTGTCCACCAGGCTCTTATAGGAGACACGTGCATTGCCAGGTGCCTCTGGATAAAGAAGTTTCTTTCCAACTTGTTATCCAGCACCTGTGACTTTGAGTGGTGTCCCAGGTAGGTGTATTTTGTAACCTTCAGGGGACAGTGGCCTGTCTGATACAGTTTGTATGCAGGTGTATGGTGTTTGATGGCCACATTCAAGTGTTAGTGCTTTTGAATAATCTCGTCTTGGGTTGATGAACCCAAGCTCAGGTCATGCTCAGGAGGTGGTTAGGTTCTTCCGTTTGTAACATCAGTGTCACTGTTCTAAACTTTTCTTCCCCTCCTTGCAAAATGGTTGTCATGTTCTCTTCTTCGCATATCTCAACCACAAAAAATGGTTGACCTTCAGTTTAGTTGCCAGAGGATCAGAGGTGTAGCTGAAGAACTGGAGAGGGAAAGGTGGCATAAACAAATGCAGCCAAACCTGTACCAGCCTGTTCATGGGATGAAGTCCTGGAATGGCAAGTAAAGGCTTAGAAACCCCTTAGTATACTGCATTGACAGACTTTGTACCTTGCAAAAGCAGGTCTGTTGATGTGGCAGGAGGAATTCTTGCCTTTGGGAATTAATATAGTCCTTGTTCTAATGGCTTTGCCATGTAAGTACTGTTGCTCAGAGCAGCACAGTAGCATGGCATGTTCCAAGGGGTCTGAGGGGCTGGGGAGGGGAGATGAACAGTTCTGTCTCAGCTCTTCCTGTGACAATTAATGAGATCTAGTCATATTTCTTTGCAGACATGCTTCTGTACGTTTAATAATAGGAAGAGTGTTTGCAGTGCATTTAGCTGGTTTAATTAAAGTGGTTTTGTTGGGAAGTAAATTGAGTTAGAAGAGAGTGCATAATACTATTAGCTTTATTAAAGACATGTTGATACAGTAACAGCATTAGCTTTTTGTCTGCTTTTAGCAAGGCTGGAAATGAGTACCGCACACCTGTAAAACTGATTTTTGTTCTGATGATTTGTTCTGACAGTTAAGGACATTTCTCATAGAGGAATGGGCAGTTGAATAAAGGTCGTTTGTGGACTTCTGTTAAGTCCAGAGATCATAGTTGAGAATATCTTGTGCTGGCTTACTGTTTAAGAAGGATGAAACATGAATTTCATAGAATAAGTGATCTGATGTCTGACCTCTATAATAAGTGGCTTTTGTTTCCTGTAAACACGTATGACATTGAAGAGTCAGCAGTTGATTGCCTTCTAGACTCAAAATCCCTTTGGGCCATTTGAGTTCCTGTATAAAGAGCTCTGACAGGCTGCCAGTTCATTATGATGATTGCTCTCCAAGAACAATATGGCAAAATATAACCATTTAAAATGGGACATACAGAAGCGTATTTAGAAAACAGCCAGAGACTGCAAGTAAAGCTAAGAGAAATGGTGAGAGACCTGATCAGATTGGGTTGCAAGGGATATGGGTGGGAATGAGATATGAAAAGCACATTAAACAGGGAAAGCCTGAGCACACTGGCACAGCACGGATGCATCTACCCCAGCAAGTTTTCTCCATGTCCTACAATGCACATGGAGTAGAATTTAGTACCAAAGATGAAAAGTTACAATACAACAAAAGCCTAAAGGTAGCAACAAAAGTCTTAAAAAAGTGTTGGTAATATACCAGAACATGAGACTCTGTTTAGGTTCTTCATTAAGTACAAGGGAGCACATTCATCTGGGATGCAAGGTTTAGGGGGGGCTTGGGATTCCCCTTTAAGCGCATCACAATGTCTCCTGAAGGAGTCCTGGAAAGGGTCAGTGAGAGTGTGACTTGTTCTGGCCTAGTCTGAACAAAGGGCCTGATTCTATTGGTACTGTTATTAAATCTTCAAACCCCCTTGTGGCCCCTGGGACCTTTCTGCTGCCTCCAGCCCGTTTTGCAGCAGGCCTGTGTGGAAGCTACAGCAAATAGCTGCATGTCTCTAGCAGTAGCCCTTCTCTCTGTGCTGAGCACCTGGGGTACTCTTGCATTTAGATACAGGCCAACGTGTTGCCTTCTAAGAACTCTCAATTGTGTAATTCCTAGGCCAAAATGCATTTTCTAAAATTTTTGGTTCATTCTTTGTAGCAGTCGCTGACCTCAGTTGCACAGAGGCAGTTAAGAACATTGTTAAAGTTTTAAACCTCTGTAGTACTTCCTTTTCCTGTCTCCTTCCAGCGGGCGTTATGAGGAAGTGTGCCTAGACAGTATAAAAACCAATAAAGAAACCAACCCCAATAAAGGAAACCAAACCCAAAATTGCAGAAAAGCAATACTGTCAGGTTGTGACTCTAGTGATGAGGTTCCCCCTCAGCAGATGTCGGGGCCAGATGACGCTACCTCCAATTTTCTGTGATGAGTTGAAAGGAAATGACAAGCAATACATATGAAGAGGTTCATCTTCTCACTGGCAGCAGGTTACATGTAATTCTAGTCTAGCGGCTCTTGCTTCTTGCTAACTTACTATTTATTGACAGGGCTTTTTCATGTCAGGAATTAGAGTGTAAGAAAAGCAGAGCTCTTATAGTTGTTGAACACAAAATGTACTCTTGCTGTCATATTTCCCCTTACCAAATGTTCTGGCTATCAGTGTATTGGGACTTCCTGGAGAATGTACTTTTTTTCTGCAGTGCTGGGAATGAGCTTTGCCGGAGACAGGAGTGACCTTCAAGTGAAAAACTGTTTGAATTAGGGTGGGATTTGCAGAGAAGATGGAGAAAGAGGTATCTAGCTCCCTTTGGATGCAGTGGAATTTTATGAATAAGTGTCTCAAAAGTTTTTTGCTAGAAGATTTCTAAATTGATATTTAAAAGCATACATTGCTTAAAAAAATCATCAGTGGAATGTGTTCCAAAGTCACTTAGGTTTGATGCCCAAAACTCGTACTTAGAAGCTTTCAGCTTTGGTTAGGATTAAAACTCTTTAAAAAGCAAGTCGTTAGACTGTGATTACAGATGTAGGTTTGGCAGTACTTTTGTCTTATTCTTTAATGACATTCAGATGACTTAGGTGCATTAGTATAGCAAATTCATTATTTGTTTCTGCCAGAAATTTTCTGCTCACGGGCAAGTAATGCAGCTGTACAGGTAGCCTTGATATTACTTCTGGGTCAGTCTTGTGACTTTGCACTATATGAGCATTTTTGAAGTGCTGAATTCTCATTAACAGAATGTCCCATTTATGTTTCATTCTGAGTCCTGCTTGTGGTTCTTGTCTTATTAACATGCTGTTGAAATCACTGCAGAGGTTGCTGTGTTGTCCTTGTGGGTAAACTGTTACAAGGAGTTCTTACAAACACACATGATGTTGATCTGAGATGCTAGCAGCTGGCTTGTTACCAAATGCCTATTTTGTGATAAGTAAAGCATGGAAGGAACCACATTTTCATTTACATGGAACTAGGGAAGTGGATTGTGCTGGCAATCGCTGCTTAAGGAGTTTAAAAAACAGTATTAACTGTAAAGCAGAATCAAACAGTTATATCTCAATGCATCTTCTGTAATACAATCTCTTTTTGTCCTTTTCTGTAGATGTAAAAATGTTTTGTAGGATTATGATTTTTATGGAGTTTTTTGGTAGCAGAATTATTTGGCTATTTCTGATTTTACACAGCTGTCATTTGATAGCAGGTTATCAAAGCCACATTAGTGAAACTAATATGAATCAGAGGTGGGAGTGCTGCACCTCTGCTTCAGCCACTCAGCCAGCTTGTTTTAAAGCCTTGGACCATTCGCTCGTGGTGAAGCGGGCTGGGGGAGAGGTGTCTCTCCTGCATGCCAGGCTGGCTTGGGAGCAGGCTAGAAGCTTGCAGAGCTTAAGCTTCCTGTGCTTGGTTCAGGAAGACCTGGTGCCCCAGCCATGGGCAACATCAGCTTGAGCTAACAAACCTCTGGGTAGGCTTGTTTCCTGCCAAAATGTTGAGGCTTCTGAGGATATCAGAGCAATTTTGCTTTAGCCTTCTGTTGAAAAATGCAAATTCATTTTGCAAACAGATCAAGTAATTTCAGGTGCTGAATTTCAACTGGAAAGGTTTTGAAGTAAGTTTGAAAAGCTTTATTTCATGTGGTGCAAGGTGCTGTATTTGATTAAAACCAGTTCTCCCGATCTCCAGGAATACTCAGTTGTTTATGTCAAGCTAGCCTCAACTCACAAAACCTATTTGCACTGTCTGTCACTAAGCTCTCAAACCAGGTCACAAAGCCTGTAGCTGTGATTTTCGGTGGTAGTATGTCTGTGGCTGTCCTGTTGCCTGGAGCAGTCACCTGGCAGGACCAGGTGCTCTCAGATTCCTGCTCTCAGGGGCACCCTTCTATGTCACACAAGGCAGGGTCCTCTCTCAGGCTTTGGGAAGAAGGTCCAGGTGCCCCACATGGGTGGGTGGGAGTGTAGGCTAGGTGTGAAGCTCCTGGGGTTGTACATGCAAGTTTTCTTTGAGCATCTAAATACTGTTTTGGGACTGGTCACACTGAAGTAGATTTGATTGACATTTCAAATTAATTGTTAACTTTGTAAGGTGAGAATCTAAAATGCTTGATGTAGTTATATATAGATTAAAAGTGAGAGATGGAGTTTGTTTTGCTGTTTTAAAAATGTAGTTCTTTAAATAACTCGTTTCTGTGTCGTCAGTGGGGCCACCACAGCCCCTAGGAAAGTGGTCACTCATTGGCAGTGTAACAGCTGTATTATTTAATGAAAGTTTATATGCCATCAAGTGTACAAACATTTGATTGCTTATGTGAGAGAGCTTTTCTTTTGCAGTCATTGGTCTCAATTTTTCAATTACAGTTTCTCATTTTCTGTTCTAGCTTTACTCACAGACAAACCTCCAAAGCCGTTGTTCCCCATGGAGAACCAGCCAACTGTTATAGACGTCCAGCTGGGTAAGTCCCCTTCTGGGAAAAATAGATCCTAAACTTCCACTCTGGTAGCAGATGGGAAAAATTGAACGTGGTAAGAAAGGTTTAGTGATACTGTTATTACATGCAAATCAATTTGCAACTTCTCATTTATAACTGTAGAAATTACTTCCATGGCAATTTAAGGGAATGAACTTCTGTAACATCAGGGGATGGCAGTACTAATTGGTTACAATGGGTATTAAATACAAAGTGCTGCTGCTCTTGTTAATACACGATTGATAGAGTAATGTATGTCTACATTGGTGTTATATTGATCAGTTGATGTTCACCCTATCCAAGACAAATATTCTCATAAAAGAAGTGCTAATTCCTTTAAAAGTTGATGTAAAACTTTTTTTTTGGTGCATTTTCAGATTGTTCTGAATGTTTATCAGAAAGGTCTTTTGTGTGCTTTTCTCACTCCTGTTACATATTCTTCTGTGAATGGACGTCTCCCAGTCTCACCTGGCAGCCTGTATTTTCTCTAATGTTGAGAAACTCTAATGTTGGAGAGTTCTGCTAACCTTGGGGAACTGTGGGGCACATTGGTGCTGAAAGAACTGCTCAGCTTTGAAGTTCCAGAGGTTTTCTTTCAATTCCTTGAAGGTAGATCTCTCATTTGGAGAGACAGAATTGAAGTTGCTGTTGAGAACTGTGGTGCCCTGAGCTTAAATTGCAAGAGGTGTGTTGCAGATGTGTATTATTTACTCTGTGCTGAAGCTGTGGCATTTTTCTTGAGTCTAACTCTCATCTTCCTTTTATACCAAAGCTGGTTAGGATTCAGTGATGGAATGGTGTTTAAAGGCAAGCAAGGTCAGAATGAAGCATTTTAAGTGGGCTGTTAACATTGTGATAAAGCTGTTTGTGAAACCCTACAGGGTCCTACTTGAGCCGAGTACAAAGGCACATGCTTAAAACAGGTGCCTAACAATTTTGGTGAAGCACTTAAGATGCTCTGAAAGTATTTAGAAATGGAGCTTGTATTCGTGAATGTGGTTCTTGAATTGTGGTGAAAATATGAATCATTTGTGACCTTAGCCAATCTTAAAGAGTAACTTTCTCATGTGTGTGAATTGACTCGGGAGTCTGTAAGGGCTTGTACGGGGAAGACAGCCATGGATGTGAGAAGGGGCCAGTGCCAGATGAGTTCTGCAGACAGGCATGTATGTGTGTAGTCAGGTTCCACTCACTGGACTCGTGTGTCTGTAGCTGAGCAGAAATCGGCCTTAAAAGAGGAAAACACAAAACAGGTCTGAAGCCATAGTCAAAAGCCAGAATTGGTAGCAAAGCATGCTCATTGAAGTTTGGATTAGCCCAAAAGGCTGAATTCAGTTGCTGGTCCAGCTTCTTAATGGTCAACTTTCCAATAATTTTGTTTGGGAGCAAACTGTCTCTGCATACATCTGTGTAATAAAGGCACTCAAAGAGTATACGTCTGTTTCCTGCATTTTTATTCCCTCTTCATTTTCTCTTCGAAGTTCCCTTGTTCCATTGGGACTCTGTTGTTTTTGCAGTGATTTCTTCTTTTTATCTATTTTTTTTCCTGCATGAAAGCACTCTGTTCTGACTGATTAAAAAGAGGTTTGATTTTAAAAAAAAGTGAAATTAAAGCAAACAAATCCCTTCCTCTCCTTGGAAATACATCTTGGCAATAAGATTTTGGAGTATCTCTAGAGGGAAATATAAATCTTGCATTCTTTATATGCTGGAATGTAATCCATTAGATGTCCCCTAAGATCAGGGAATTTACATATGATGCGTTTTTTCTGATATGTTAATGGATTTGGTTATTGCCACTAAACCATATTCATATTATGTGTAAAGGATTAATGCCTATGAAAGAACCTGAACATATTTCTTTAACATACAGTGAAGTTCATTGATTTCCCTCCTGATTTTAAATGACGACCAGATAGAGCTAGAGAATTCTCAGGGAGCCCCTTCATCTTGTGGAGGCCACCTGCACTTGGGGCTGGGGGGCTGTGCTGACCCCTGCAATATGCTCAGGGCCTCCCCATGTACTAGAGCTTTGCAGGAAAGTGAGTCACTCAACTGCAGCAAAGGAAGGGAGAAGAAAGTTCTATGTTAGGTCATCTGCTGGAACGCTTTTTTGAAAGCTCTCCTAGGAGCTTTGAACAGGAGACATTCTGCAGGATTTGATTAGAAAACAAAGCACAGTTTCTGTGTCTTACAGGGTCTTTAGCCTGTGGAGTCAAACCACCCAATATACCAAAAAAGCTTTATTGGAGGTTCTACACGTATGAGCATTCCACTAAACTAAAAACCAAATGGGCTTTAATCCATCTACTTGTTCTTTAAAGATTATTTTAGATTTCTATTAGAAAACTAATCTTTAAAGAAATAGCTCTCTTTGCTCTATAAGCAGAGGAGATTAATAATTATTTACTGTCTTTATCCTTAATGATTAGCACAATGCAGTGCAAAATCTTTCCAGAACTCTAAGCAGTGGCCTAACTATTCAGCAGCTTATTTGACCTCATTGCAGGCTTCAGTATTCACCTTTTGGCTTTCAGCTTTTATAAGAAGGCTCAAATGAAAACAGGCATGCACAATTCTTACTGACAGCGAATAAAAGAGCTCCTTCAGGCTTCAAACATGGTCCAGAGCCTGCCTTGTTCTTTAGGAACATGATTGTACTTTTTGCTTTTTCTGTTTTTCTTTGGAATGTGACAGAGATCAAAACCAACCTGTCAAGGGCAGAGAGAAGCAGAAACTGGAATTTGCTTTTTTCCTTGTTTTCTGTATTTGCTTGTGATGGAGAAACAGAGCCAGAGAGAGGAAGGTTGACAGGACAGAAGAGCATCCCAGAGGACTAGAGAAAAAGTCCAAAACAATTTCACTGTCTCGGATGCTTTACCAGGTCAGATAATCACTTCATCTCTGGGCTGACCTAGAAAATAACGACAGATTTCTTTTTTATTGTTCATTTGCTGCTTCCTTGTCATAAAAACACAACAAAACACCCTTTTATTTGGTTTTTAGCTCTTTGCTTTGAGGTCAGTGTAGCAATGGTCCTTGATAGCACAGGATGCGGCACATTTAATCTTATTATATCTTGGTTTTAACAAGTAATATTTATTCATACTATTCTTTATGTAGTTTTGCAAAGATATGACATTGATCTAACAGTCTCATGTTCTTCCTGAAAAAAGGTATCACTGAGTTGTCTTCATAACATTAAAATCAAATGTGTTAGTATGAACCGAAACACATACAAGTTTTCTGCCCAGGAGATGATGTAGCTTTAGCAGAAGGCCCTTAATACTTCATTTGAAGAGTTTTGAGCCGTAACACTCTACTACAGACTCTGTTAGTAAATTGTGACTGTCTCCGGTGTAAAGCTCTGAACACGAATTTATTAAAGCTCATACCACTGTGGTTCAAAGTAGTTGTTCAAAGATCCCGAGGTTTTTTTAGAGCAGAAACTTGCAGTTTCTTTGATTGATGGTATAAACCTAAGCATGTGCATGGATTGTTCGTGGCAAATCCCTGATGTTAGAGAACTCCTTATGTGATTTAGGAAAGTGAAGATCAAAACCTCAAAAGTCTTGAGGCTCTGTGTGGTGCGTTAAGTTTTAAAGATGTGCTATCTATTTCCCTGTCCAGCTGTTCTGCAGTAGGGGGGAAGCATGCTGTGCTGTAGGTCTTTTCTTAATACACTTTTAAAATTTCTTCTGCAGCTAACTTTGTTCACTTCATGCTTTGAGAACATGGAAAGAAGAATAACCAATCGTTCGTGCTTTGATTATGTGATTGCAGGGTAGGTTTTTTCTCTGAACTAACTCCTTTGCACAATTCTGGTAACACGAAGGAGCCAAAAATCTGATCAGTGTCATCAGATAGGTTGCTTGAGTTTTTGCACTGCCAGCCCTCAGCTGGTGTAAAAGAAGCATGGAAGAGGCATAAGCATTTGCGGAAGACAGGAAGCACAGCTGTGCTCTGCTGATTCTTGGCTGGACAGAGTTCTGTAAGGATGCTGCAGGAGCTGTAGCTGGCTAGCCTCTGTATAAACAGCTCCCAGAGTCATCCAGTGTACACCATGGCTAATGTTTTACACTTGTGTGTTCCACGGAGTATCAAAAAGGCTGAAATACAGTATCAAAATAGAAGCCAAGTCTGTCAATTCTTGTAGCGTGTGTTACAGTTAATGTTTTCCTTATGAATGAGTTAGTTGAGACTGGAATGAATGTTTGCATGTTTGAGTCCATATTAATTGAACACATCATTAATGTATTATTTGCTTTTCAGTTATGTACTGGTTTTGTTTTCAGGCACTTAATGTAGCAAGAGTCTTGGAAAACAAAGCGAGAAACATCTGTTAATTCTTTTACTGAACAGAGGAAATTTTAAGGGGTTTAACTCACTCTTATCATGTAGTTTCTCTGCTTCTAAAGATGCTGAGGAAAGAAAACACGTAGTCTATGAGGATTGTCATTTTTCCTGAGAGCTGACCTGTTCAGAAAGATCTTGTTTCTAATAGATCTAACAGTGCAGTTCCTTGGGAGTAGTTATTAAGCAGATCAATAAAGCTACTGTAAAACAAACACAAGGGAATAGACCATGTTCCATTTGCTGACAGGTGTGGGAATAGAAAAAAATAGTTTAAAAAGGGAGGGTGGTGGGGAAGACCCTTTATATTTGAAGCACAGGCTGGAAGAAGTCATTTGAGAGTGAAAAGGCATGCATTTCCTGACAGTTTTAAGCTACTACATTCATTGATCACAGTCTAGTTTTTATTTAGACCTCACTTCTCTTAAAAATAAATAATAATGTTAAAAAAAATCTGGAAGATTTTTTTGGAGTCATCCATTTCATACCAAGCCTGTCTGAGGCAGTCCAGCAGGGTCTGTCATTACTGACTTGCTGATCACATCACGCTTTCTTTGTATTTCAAGATTCAGGTATTTGATAAACATCTTGGCTGAATAGAGTGGTGTTCTTGGACAAAGAGCAATACAGAAAATTTGAAAGTAATTCAAACAGAGCAAGTTATTTAAAACTTGGGAAGGAATTCTCATTAGTGTGTCTGCAGTGTGGAAAGAGCACTGACACACTCTCCCATGGTCAGGCCTCCAGGTGTTGTGCACTGCCTTCTCATTTGCTCTTTGCTTAAATGATCACAGATGACAGCTGCTCAAGACTGTAGCAGGTACATAATAAAAATCAGGTATTTTAGGTACTGATAGCTACATGCTATCCCTCTGCCTGCCTTTCCCTCAGTTCCCACCAGACATTCTCCAGCCTAGAGCTTAGCAGGGGCTCTCAGATCAAGATCTGGGTTTCTGTGAGTTTGGCCAAATCCAGAGCTTTGCACCTATCTGAGGGCAGTAGCCTTCTCTCCCTGCACTGCTCCTGCTCCCTCTGCTCAGCTGGGGCAGCACAGAAGAGACAAACCTTGAGGAATCAGAGGTGATCTGACACAAACAGGCTCTGAGTGAGCAAAGAGGCTGAACTGGGAAAAAGGTGAAGCTGAGACCAAGAAGGGATGTTTCTGGAAGATGAAATTAAAGCTTAGAGGGCAAGGAGGAGACAAAGCTGCAAATTTTAATTATTTTTTTTTAAGTATTATTTTTCTCCCTGCCTTTTCTGTTGAGAGTTGGAGCTGTTGTTACTGTGTGTGAAATGTGATGCCAGCCCAGATACACATCTTCAAGGAGTTCTGAGAGTGCAGTGGGAGCAAGATGAGGGCACAGAGTTGTGCTGGGCTTTTGCAGCTGGTGCAGGAGTCACCACAGAGCATGTTTAGACTGACTCTGCTGAAAGCTGATTGCCTGATTAGGTTCTGGAGGATTTTCCTGGGAATACCTGGTATAGAGGCTGTTGACCATCAAATCGGATGTCCCTTCTCTTAGGGTGAAAAGAAGGGGAATTTCCCTTTCTCTTTGCCCATTCTCTGAGAATGCCTGATTGTTTCGATGTAGATCCTTCTTTCTTTGTGTCTTCCAAAAATAAAAAGCTCTAATTGAGATAATTAATTAAGATCTCAGCTCTGATTTCACCTAATGGATCCATCAGTACAAAATGATAAATGTATGAAACTAGAATCTTATAAAGAACAGCCTTTATAGGAGATTATATTTACCTGTATGTGCACTGCATTTGTTCTGCTTGGGAAATGCAATAACAGTCAGCAATAATCAGCAGTACATTTTCTTTTTTCTTTTTCTTTTTTTTCTTTTTTTCCTGCTGAATCCAGCTTTTGAAGATACAGCTCCTTTTCCTGCCAGAATAGTCTGTAAATAGTAGTAAAAGTAATAATATTTTAAGTAAAGTAGTGGCTTTTGGTGCACCATCCAAGTGAGTACTGTACAGACAGGAAACTGAAAGTTGTCCATAGAGACTCATTTGCTCTTCCCTTGTGCAAGGCCTGCATGTGGGGTGTGTGACAGTCTTGCCTCAGATCATATCCTGCTGTCTTATTTTGTCTGGGTGGAATAACCTGTGGCCCCATAGCAGGGATCTAGGTCCGTGTGTGCTGAATGGCAGAGCAGAGGGGAGGTTGGACTGAAGGCAGGGAAGGTGTGTGGTTTGCATCCACTCTACCCCAACACCAGAAAAAACAATCCCCTTCATCCCCAGCTGTCCCCTCACTGCACTCTCATCTTGCAGCCATGTCCCTCATGCACTGTTGCTGTCTGGAGGAGCAAGCTGGTACCCTCACTGTTATGTCCTCCATACCTTCTTCCAGCCATCCAGGGCTCTCCACTACACCCACCTCCTCCCACAGATACACCAGACATCTTTCCTTTCTTTCCACAGGAGACCAAACCTCACACGCTATTCCCCTCCCCTCAAGAGGCTATAGACTCGCTGTGTAAATGACCCCAGACTCAGTGCTGGAAAATCTTTTCCTCCCAACAGTGCAGACTGTAATACCAAAAGCTTCATGTTCCTATACAGGAATACATGAAAGAGCAATTTTCACTAGGAAATTAAGAGGAACCAAGGGCCTGTTCTTTAGGACCTGCCTTCCTCTGCAGCAGAAGGGAGACAGCTCCACAGCTATTTCAGCCATACGTGCCTGTATGAAAGGAGGCAAGATCTGCATCTGTTACAATCATTTTGTACTAATCTGCAGGGAATATTAGAGACAAATTGTCCAACATTTGTTTAGAAGTAGTTCCCTAAATACCCTAAGTGTATTACCATTAATTCTTTGATGCTAAGTTGGTGTGTTGGTAATATCCCTGTTTCTCCTGGGGATAATGGTAAAATGCTGTACCTCAGAGACTTGAGGTTGGGATCTGTTGTTCAGTTGGTGTAAATCCACACTTGTTTTGCATTTGTATAGTTAATACAGATTTGTATCTGTGAAACAAAGAACAGTTTATTGGCACACTTATTCTTTTTTTTAATGGACCTGGAAAGATAGGGCCAAAATCTGGCTATTGATCCTGGATTCTACATCCATTGAGATCCATGGGGTTGGCACAGATATGCCAGAAAGGAGGATTTGGCACTTTGCAAGCTTTTCTTTTGTTCTTCTATAAACTGTTTATTGCTTACATCAATTTCAGTGGCTGTTTGAGTGATCTTATATATAATTCTGAGGACAAAATGATGCTATGCATATAGAAAAAAATTGATGAATTGATGTCAGATACATGTCCTTGCAGTTTGGTTTGAAACGGCAACACTAGAGATGAATCTGTTGTGTTCTTTTTTTTTCAAGATAGTAGCAAAGAAGAAACACTCCGCTATATCCTGGCTTACAGCTGTTCAAAGGCATTATCTAGCTTATGAGTGAAGAATGCCTGAAATCATCTTGCAACTTTCTCTGAAGGTGGTTACATGCATAGGGGTGTGCAGGGCATAACATCTTAAGCACTTCACTAGGACTGAGCTGTCATTAACGAATACAACCAGCACTTCAACTGCCAGAGACTGCTGAACTTGGTTAAAGGGTGTCTTGTTTGACTTCTACATTTACAGCATTTGATGTGTGTCTGAGAAATGGGCATGACTTGTTTCTGCAAAGATTATGTTCAAGACAGAAAGCAGAGAAGATGGTCTTAGTGGAGAGCAGGGGATCAGGGCTGTTAATAAGAACTGGAGGGGGGGTTGTTCTGCTATAGTTCTCCTGACCTTGGCCAGGACTTTCTTCTTCTAAAGTGAAGAAAGTACTTCTCTAGGTTCCAGGAATGTTGTGACAGTAAAATCACCCGGTATTGGGGAAATGCCCTGAGAAGGGCAAGGAGTACAAATCAGGAAGGCTTTGACCAGGATTTTTCCTCAGAGTCCACAGACATATGCTGTTGTTCATTGAAAGTCAGACAATATTAATGTTTCAGAAAAGAGAACCACAGGGCAAAGTTTGCATCCTTTTCTGTGCTTGTTAGGAGCACTGTCACTGGAAGGAATTCATGGTCTGCCATTTTACATTCTCTTTACAGTGTTTGTCATATGAATGAGTTATTAGGCTGTAAATGCCTCATATATTCTGTAAATTACAGAGTAGAAACATTCGGCACTACTATTTTGACCTTTTCAGCATTCTGTGATTTGCTGGGCATGCCATTCCACATTTCTTGTTTATGGCCTCACTGAAATGTAGGGATGGAGCTGAGTGGGCAAACAGTCAAAATATACCGGATTGCGAAAGGTCAGGGTCATGCATCACAGTGTTGCGGTGCAGTGGGCAGCAAAGATTAAAACCTTGACTAACCATTCTTGTGATTTTCCCCTCTTCACTGAAAAATAATAGAAAATTGTGATCTGTTCCAAAGGCAACAGTGCAGAAAATGAAGAGTGATGGCATAATTTTTTATTTCTTAAAATTTCAATATCGTGATGTCATGATCTTAGAGGCTGTGAAAATCAAAGCTGTCAGAGTCCTTCAAAAGAAATAAGATGGAATTCTGCTCGCCAAATCTTTGCTTCATTTAATCCATGTTTGATAAATGTTGCTTTTAACTTCATCCTCGATACACTCACGTTCATTTCTGTCCCACAGAACAAATAGCTTATATTGGATAATTGAACTTTGACCATTAAACCTGGGTTGATTTACTGAACTCATGTTAGACATTTCACTCCAATGAAGACCAAATGAAAGAGTCAAAGCAAGATATGTCTTGAAATGAAGAGATACCTTTATTACCTACTGAAGACCCATGTTACATGACTTCTCAGTGCCCCTAATCAGCTGGAAAGTGAAAATACAGAAAGCAATAATCTGTGGAAAAGCAGCAGAGGCACACTGGTTTTTACCACACATTTTAGTTTGACAGACCAGCCTGACATTAAATGATGACTGTAACTTTCTAGTACTGAGTATGCTCTTGTTAGCTGCTTAGACTATATAGGAAGCTTATTAATTTTGAAATGCTTGGCCCTACTCCCATGAACAAATGAATATGATTAGTCATGAAAACATGCAGCGAGATCTCTTTGGTGCACAGTCAGGTGTGTAGTTACTTCAGCTCAGAGGAGCATAGGATTAAGCACTTAATTCTTTGAGTGATGTTTTATATTGCTCGAATACAAATTTCAGTGAAGGTCTTGCACACTGCATTAATTAAAAGGCATAAGTAAATGTCATGTTATATCTAGCAGAGTCTAAAATGTAAGTGAACTCCATATGCCACTGCTATAATCTCAGTGCTGAAGTTTGCAAATGATGCCTCATGCTTTACTGGTCAAGTGTTACCTAATTCTTTACAAACTGAAAGCATTTTCCATGTTTCTCTGATCAAGCTCAGTGGTTTGAGTTGAGAATTTAAATACTTAAGCTGCAGTCATTTTTATTAGAAACAAAACAAAACTGGTATGTTGGTGTACTTTTCACTGCTAGTGAGCTGAGTAAATAATAGCAAATCATAGAATCAACTAGGCTGAAAGGACCTTTAAGATTATCAAGTCTAACTGTTAGCCGGGGACTGGCAATCCACCACCACTAACCCATGTCACTAAGGGCCTTGTAATGTATTCTGTGAATTTTGTCTCTTTGTGTGAAAGGAAAGATTGTCTGTGTGGATCTTTCCTCGAATACATTCTATAAATGCTTCTGGACTTGACATACTATTTTGAATAGTTTGTTGCTAAGCCCTGAATATGCAGGATTTCAAAAGTAAAGCTGCTTTGATTGGGCTGGCTGATCAAATCAAGCTTTCTGTTTCCTGATTACATTACTGTTAACTCTTTTAATGATTTCCTGGTCTGCATTGATGAATTTGAAATTAAATTTATAACATTCTGCAGCCTGTCGTTCAAATTATTGATATTAATAAACATTGCCGGCAGAAAACTGCTTTGTTGGAACATTTGAGCATTTGCCCCAATGAAGTGAATGCATATAGAGTAAGCAAAGGGTTTCATTTGTAAGTGCAGTGGATATTGGTGATTTAATTTCATTTGAATGCGTCTGCCTTTCATGCTTTACTCACTTTGGAAACTAAACTGTAGAGAGACTGCACTGTATGCAATATGAAATCTGCTTTACTAAGGATCATTGACCAAGCACTTTTATTTAGGATTGTGGTTTAGCTTTTCTAAATATCGTCTGCCAGAGCGGGTGGTGTGTAGCTATCAAATTATTATTCACACTGTGGGCATATTCCCTCTGAGAAGGCATCACTTGCATTTGAGCAGTTAGATGCAGGCAAGCATACTACTCTCAGATTCAGGGTTTCAAATCCCATCATCTCACAATCCAGCATATCCCTTCACAGCCTGATCTCTCTTTTGTGAAACACCTCTTTGGTCAGAAGACTCTAAAGCTTATGATTTCAAGCACCTAAATTTTCAGCAAGGATTTGGGAGTCGTGTTGCAGTTTTGCCTGTTTAAAAAAAATAAATCCACAAGCAAATTACAATACATGATGTAGGATAAGTCATGCTTGTCTTGGCTTATTTTAGAATAGCTTTTTAAGAAGAGACTCCAGTAAGTCCTCCCTGGGAATTTGCAAGCATCTTATTTTCTGTGCCAATTTCGTACTCACACCTGGCTTATACAGTATTCGGTGCCAGCTGTGTAGTGAGGTGTTTTACCAATTTTTCTGCAAAACTAACCTTGCAGATTATTTTTTCCTGTGTGATGTAAGGCTCCTCTATAACTAACTTGTAACTATGGGTGTATATCATTGTCTTGCTTCCTCTTCCACAGTTATTCACCTTACAGTCTGAAGGACTGAAATCCCCTTCAGAGCTTCCATTCGTCTTGTTTCTAAAACCACATTAATTAAAATTACAAAAATCTCTTGATCGAGAGAGCTTGGTGGTTTTTCTTTTTGTTGTTGCTGGTTTAATAGAAACCAGCAAAACTTTTTTAAACAGTTGTTTTGGGTTTGACCAGACAATAATGAATGATTATGATATCAAAAGTGGGCAACAGAACAGCTGGCATGAGTAAAAACTTGTATTTTCTTGCTATATCCCTGATTGAAATCACCAGTTTTCAAAGCTGATGCTGACTCTGTTGAATTTAATTTAGTTCCTGCTTCAACTCGGTTGAAGCGTGAGTGTAACTGGGAAGGGAACTGATGTTCTCCAACGCGGTCCCTCAGCAGAACACCACATCTGCAGTGTCAGGCATGTGAGCCCCCCAAACACCTGTTTTAATAAACAGCCAATTTTCTAACGCTCAGTTTATGCACACAAATAGCATCTGTTTCTGGCCAATCGTCTACCTGAATATAGCATCCTTCCTAATCAGTGGAAGCCTCTGTTGTGTAATGAATGTTGTGCCAGTCTGATTCATTTTCTACCCGGAGATGGGAATTACCCACTCTGCTTTCTACCCTTAATATCCTTCGTGAGGGAATTGGTGGAAAATGGAAAGTCTGCTGGAACAGTTCCACTCTTCCTTCCAAACAAATAAAGCAGTCAGGGCTTTGATGTGTACATAAACATAAATATGTTTCTAAAGCTGAGTGTTATTAAAATACCACGTCGGCTG
Source organism: Coracopsis vasa (assembly GCA_026283785.1). Taxonomy (NCBI): domain Eukaryota; kingdom Metazoa; phylum Chordata; class Aves; order Psittaciformes; family Psittacidae; genus Coracopsis; species Coracopsis vasa. The sequence goes on from JANHGB010008037.1 coordinate 21,512, forward strand.
AATGGTGAATAGTGATGGATCAGTGTAGCACCCAGGGCATTCCTGCTGTGGATGTTGCTTTTAAAGTTGGCTCCAGAAAAGTGCCCAAACCTTTTTAGGGGGGTTGGATGCAGGTGAGAAACAGAAACACCTCCCTGACCCCTGACTATCAGCACCACCTTCTCATCTAAAAGGAGCATGAGCAGCTGATCCATGCAAACCTTGCATCACAAGTTTCCAGTCTTGCACTGTTCGCCTACGGGCTTTGTAGAGAGCCGGCATATAGGCAATAGTGAAGACTTACGGCACTTGCTGTTCTTCCTCAAGAAAATTTTGTGTCTTGTATGGGTTGTAGCTCCAGATCTGCTACTAAATTCTGCATCTAAAGACCTATTGCTGGGTGTACAACCTTACAATGCCAATAAAGGAGTAAATAAAACTATTACACTATATAATCTCTAAATAACAATCTGCCTTCTCCTTTGAAGGAAATAGAGTAGTTGGAGAAGTAGTGGTGATAAAGCTGAGCCTTTTTTCTTCCTGCCATGCCCCACCAGTAAATGTAGAGATGCAGTATAAGTGGATTCAGTTATTAAACAGGTTTATTGCTTTTCTTACTGAACATTCCTAATGAGGTTACAACTAAAGAGCAGTGTGCTTAGGAATAAAGCAACTTCTGACCTCTTCCCACACATGTAATAAGTAAAATATTGTCTGCTGTGCAGTTATTACAAGTAATAATAAATTGATGATACAAACAGGCAGGAGTGAGTGACTAGAGAGGCAAAGTTATAAAATAGCAAGATTTTTGCAATTTTAATCTTCCAGGAGCAGTAAATCAGCTGACCATCTACCCAATCCAATAACTTGAAACAGCATAACAATATAGCCAGGGAGAAGCAAATCCAACACAGCAAAAGTGAAGCTGTGACTTAAACCTTGTTGTAAATTTTTGTAAGCCAACCTATGCTGCTTGTTAACAAGATACAGTTCCTAATTCTTTAATCCCCCATGGTAATTCTGCCTAGCAGATTGTATTTGATGGTAAGTCAGACCAGCTGAAGCCAGTCCAAACTGCTTGTGGTTTGATTTATGTTTTGTAGAAACCGACCTACCCAAAGTGCTAGGAAAACAATGTGATTCTGTGGCCTCTGGTTACAAAATGTGATGAAGCTGATTATTCACCATTCACTCATTCTTGCATCGTATTTTCAAAAGGAAATATTCATTCAGTGCAAACAGTTTGTTTGGTGAGAGACGAGGCAACCACACACTTAAACCTCTTCTGCAGCTGAGCAACTGGCAGTGGGAGATGTTTATGTTTTGAGTCCATAACGCACCATGACAAGGGAGGTCACTGGATAGAAGTGGGCAAAAATAAAATTAAAATTGAATAAAACCAACTGAAGCCCTAGGACAAAATTGCAATGTTCTGGTTTTATTTTTGAGACATCTGGGCTCACTGGGGTCTTTTGAGTGTCTCTCACCAAAGTTGCCTATTAAGTACCTTGAAAGCAACTGATGCAGCACAGAAGGGAGTTGGCTGCTCGCTGTGCACTGAGCAGAGGTTTTTCATGTCATCCATCATTCACAACATGCTGCAGTACTTCCAGAACTTAGTGAACTTATCTAGTGTAGGGTGGAACATGACCAAGAGCTCTGTTTGCAGTATGTGCTTTGCTCTCTCTCTACCTCTGAACTGAATGTGATGAGGTGGTTTCCAATTGTGGGTTTTAGTAGTGTGGTCAATCCTACAGAATACTGTGTGGCTGTGCACACTGCTGTTTAGATTACACAGAATTACCAGCTTTCAGAAGTCTCCAATTGGGTATCTATAAATCACAAGACTGACATATCAGACTCATGGGGGCTTTTGTTTCTTGACTTGTGGACTGCACTCCACCTGTAAGTCATTAGAGCTGCACTTTGAAAAATACTACCTAGCTTCTCTGTATCCCATAGTGCCCATGTTAATGGGGGTTTTTTTGGCTTTCCAGGTCATCTCACATCTTGCTATTCACATGATGGAGAAAAGACTGTATAATGATTTACTCAGAGTGGCAGTAGAAAAATGGAGCTGGGTATTGCTAGCTTACTAATAGTTGTCCATCCTTGGGAGCTAGGAATGGGTGAGCTGATCTCTTAAGACCCTTTCTGGTTCAGTATCAATTGTGTTATAGTTTAAAAAGCTGGAGATTTTGTAAAGATTGACACTCATGGTAAAATCCCAAGATGTTGATGAATTTGGCAGTGAATAGCATCTTCTCTCTTCCCGTTTCATAGACTGGTTTGGGTTGAAAGGGACCTTAAAGCTCATCCAGTTCCAACCCCCCTGCCATGAGCAGGGACACCTTCCACTAGGCCAGGTTGCTCCAGCCTCCATCCAGCCTGGCCTTGAACACTGCCAAGCATGAGGCATCCACAGCTTCTCTGGGCAACCTGTTCAATTGCAGTTAATTTAAATTCCACAATCAAATTATTAAAATGGCTTTCATTTGTCTGCTTCTTAAGCATGCTTCTCACCTTTGCTATTAATACCCGAATTACTGCAGTCATCATGTGCACAAGGGTCTTCTTTTCTCTTTTGTAAAGTAGATAGAGTTGTTGCTATAGAATGAGGAAATGACCATTTTGTCCCTTGACTTCCAACAGGTCAGCTGCAGGCCATGCTCAGGGACAGTCTTGCAGCCGCAGCAGGTACTTAAAACTGAAGCAGTCTCTATAGAGTGCTCTCAGTCAGCATCTGCCTGGCCTCTGGATTATCTAAATTACTGACAGACAGAACTAACTTTGACTTATTCAGTGCTTAAGTTTAGGGAAGAATCTAAACATTAAAATTTGTGGGGGGGACTGTGAGGAATACAGTGCACAAATCTCTTTTCTGTCCCCCCTTCTTGGGGGAGAGGAGGCTGTGGAGCCTCTTGACCTGTGTCTCAGACTGACTTCCACCATTCATGTGGAGCTCCTCTAAAAGGATAGCTTTGTGGCACCAACATTGTATTGCTGGAGTCATCCTTTTAAGGTTTAGTGTCTCTCTGTCACATCAATATGAGTTTTGAAAATCATTATTCCTTGCAAATCTTGTGCTCACCTATGAGAACAGTGTCTGTAGAATCCCAAAGCTGCAAATGCCCTTGCAGCGCATGCAGCATGGAGGTTACCTCAAGATTAGTTTAATGGTAACTTCATTTCTCTGCTTGCTGTTCCAGTGTCTTGCAAGATTAAAGTAAAACTTAATAGAATCATTTTCCAAAATAGAAAGCAAACAATGATTTAGCAAGTCCATACCCCATCATTTGCCATTCACACTGTGGACAATGGCACGATTATGTCACTGTCTTAACAGTGAATGTTTCCTCTAAATTTGTACATTTTAAGGATGGAAAGCGAAGCGGCTTTTTTCTGGTAGAAGAAAGGCTGGTTGTCTTTGATATCATAGATAAATGCTTGGATAGTTACTTTTTAATTGCTTTATTGCCAGAAGTTTTCAATGAAGTCATAAAAGAGGAAAAAAAATGATCAGCCTAATTGCCTCAAGATGGATATGTAATGCATAAATCTCTTGTTTAATGGATCTAGTAATAGAACACCTGTTTCTGTTGCCTTTGCTCCATTCAGAATATGAATGAATGCTTCTCTAGATGTTCACAAAGAGAAAACACAATTGCACTATCAAAAATCAGTGATCTTTCTTTTAACTTTTTTCCTTCAGGTTTGTTCATTCTTGTCCTCTGTATCGCCCAATCTTGGTACATTTAACCTTGGGAAAATAAAACCATTTAGTATGATGTGTAAAGCCTCAAGTATTTTTGTTGCCCAGTTATGTTTTAAATGAGAATAGAGAGACATGTACATTAATAAAGCGTTGACCAATGCCTGAAAAGTCAGGACTGAGCTGCAAGGATTCCTTTATGATTCCCGCCACCCAGCTCTGTGTCTTCTAAGTATTACTTGACTTGGACAGGTTTCAGTGCTGTAAGGGTGTTTGAAATCCATAACCTGTCTTGTGATTCCATATGTTTAAAAAAATAAATAAAATAAAAGGGACCACACAACTTTGTGAGTTTGGCCTTTTCCTGTTTGTGGACATGGGGACTTCCTGAGCCGTTTCTAGAGACAGTGAATTTCACTAAGTCGAAACCTTGTTTTTCCTCTTGCAGTGGTGTTGAGTTTTTTCTTGGTGATGTTTTTGGGTGGTTTTGTTGTGTTTGGTTTGTTTGTGATTTTGGTTTTGGTGGGTTATTTTTTTGCTGGTGATGGGTTTTTGGGGGTTTGTTTGGTTTGGGTTTTTTCCTTTTTTTTTTTTTCGTTTGTTTTACTTGCGTGTTTTTCCTTCAGGAGAGTTTATTTAAACTTTCACATTTGTAAACAGCCAAAAGTGCATATATTGCCAGTTACCATGTTCCATTAACACAGGTAACTTCTGTGGCATGCTAACTCACAGCCTTTTAAATTATGAGTAGCCTTATTCTGGGGTGCTGTCCTCTGTTGTGTGGTCTGCCATGATTGCTGTGAGCACATCAGGAAAAGTTTCTGTGCAGCTCCTCCGTGTTCCCTGTAGTAACTTGTGTTCCAAAGATGTGCATTTTCCTTGTGAAAATGGATTCCAGGGACTTCTTTCCAAAGCTCAGTCCCACTACACTAGGATTTTGAAACTCAAAGGGCTCCTTATATCCAGAGCCCTCATAAGCCTCAAAGATGAATGGATTAAGTAGTCTGGCAGGCATTAAAATAGCAGCAAACAAGGAGGGTGGAATGGGAACAAATGAGCATCCATTTAGCTTAAAATCAAGATGTTAAGAATAAAATTAGTAAACCCATCAGGGGGTATAAAGATTTATTACCTTTTTTTTAATGTTTACATGCCCATGCAAGGAACCTGGGCAATAAACAACAATAAAGAGAATGGTACATTCATGGGCTTACCTTCAACCTAGTCAATAGGATAGATATCTGGTAAGAATTATTTGCATGATGTGAGTGTTAAAATCCATGTTTATAATCTATTTAAGAGCAGAGGAGGGGAAGAGGAGCCATCTATCAGAAGTGGCATTTGCTGCTTCTGAGAGCCTAGAAGGCAGTTTCTGATGGATGCCTATTGGTTGGTGCTCTAGCCGTGAAAGAGCAGGGTGGGGAACAGACTGGTGTCTCTGCACACTGTGGTTTTGCACTGAGGAAGAGGATGACACTTTGCGAAGCCTTTCTCTATTAGTTAAGGGCTGGGGAAGCTGTTCCATTGTGTTGCATTTCATTCCCATCACAGCAAGCTGGAAATCACACTTCGTCAGCAATAAAACATCCCCCTAAAGTACTACATCCTTAGCAGGGAATTTATATGTCAGCTTCATCCTGAGCAGCAAAGAGGACTAGACCAGAGCGTGAAAAGCTAGTTGAGCTTAAGTAGATGTAGGAGGCATACAATTTGTCAATCTTGTTTCCACATGATATGTATAAAGTCCAAATAGGGTGAAAAAACCCTTCTAAGTGTGAGCAGTACTGCGTATCTGCTTTATTTGTCACTGATGGTATCATAACACTGTGGTGCTTATGTTTTATCTTACACCATAGTTTCTGTGGCCATACCCAGCTCTCTACTCCAATTGCCCAGAGACCTTTGTTCATGTTGTGAATGCTGCATCCCTGGCAGTGTTCAAGGCCAGGTTGGACAGAGCCTTGGGTGGCATGGTTTACTGTGAAGCGTCCCTGCCCATAGCAGGGGAGTTGGAACTGGATGATCTTAAGGTCCTTTCCAACCCTAACTATTCTATGATTCTGTGTAAAGTCTCCATAGTATCGTTTGGTCCCATTGTCATGCAACAATCACCAGCTCTGTTTTAATAGCTGCTGGTCCCCTTCCCTCTGGATCTCAGCTTTATAGAAGCATCCATTGGTATTTTATGCTTACTCTGCTCTGCCAAAAGAAGTTAGATTGTCAGGGGTGGAGGATGTGAGAAAGATAGAGACCCACCAGTCCCCACTCTTCCAAAGCTGTAGTAATCCAATGGTTAATAGCTCTGGGATGCTTTGTTACATTGAGAATTTTGGGGTTTTTTTTTCCTTCAATTTTCTTTTAAAGTTTGAGTTGTATTGTCTGTGACAAAATTAAGATAACTAATAGAGTGGCTTTAAAGAAGCTACATTCAGGGTTGACAAAAGTGCTTTAGTGTATAAGTTTACTGATATAGTGTATCAGTAAAAATTGTGGCTGAGAATTTGGAAAAGTTGGAGAACACTTCAGTGAAAAGCTCAGAAGCCAATAGCAAAAAAGGCTTTGCTCCTGTGTTACCACTAACATGAAGATAGTACATTACTTAGTAACATGGATGTGCCAGACAGCAGCTATTGCAGTACAGCTGAATTAATCATGCCCCTAAGAGTACAGGCAATAAAAGGGATGAGGGGGCCTGCTTGGGAAGTGTTTTGGCAATGCTGCTGTGCCCAGAAGGACAAATACAATCCCCAGTCATGTAGGACTGGAGAAATGATCTTTCGTCTCTGGCATCTTGATGGGATCCTTACAGCAGCACAGTTTCCAGGTCTGGCTGTTAGCACTTCAGGGAAGCTAAGTATATTGAGGGCAATCAAAGGAGACCCATAAGAAAGGCTGTAGAGCTGGGAAGAGTAAAAGGCCTTGGAACTCTGTCTGATGCATTCAACACAGTGCCACGTAGCTTAGTCTGTGAATTACATATAGAGGGAATTGAAATTTGATGATGGAGAGCTCTTGTATCCATTAAGCTGAAGTGTATAACAAGATCTGATTACTGTGTGTTGATGCTAAATGAGTGTATGCTAGACTTACAGCACATGCTTTTACCAGGGAAGGTAATAAAGCAGTACAGCAATTCATCAGCCCTTGGCTCTCCATCAGTGTTGGTTCTTAAGTTAAGAATTGTGCTTTGCCCAGTTGTAGATATGCTGCAATCTAAACTTATCCTATGGCTTGTGTAATGAGAGAGCTTGAAGTGGGAGATCAGTGGGCCCTTCTGCCTCTGTCATCTCCAAAGAAGCTGGATGGCCAGTGTTAAGCTCTTGAGCCCGTAGTTATAGAAGTGGCTTGATGCTCAAAATGTTGAGCATCCATAGCCCTTTCAAAGTCAACAAGATCTGGGCTTTCGTACATAGCCAGAGTGAAATCCCTGGTCTAAAATTGTTAAATCTGTAGGAATGCTCCATTATTTACAAGTACACTCTGTAGAGGAATATTACATGAGAGAAGAAAGCCTAATTCAGGATGAAGTGTCCTATTTCTACTAACTGGTCAAACCTGGACAAGATGGGCCTTATGTACTATAATACTCCCACACTAAAGTGTCTGCTAGGCCTCCACGTTTGTTTGCTGAAAGCAAACTTGCAATAGATAGAAATCTGGGAGATGCACCTGCATGGCAAAGGGGTAATTTAATACTACTACTTGGTTTTTACTGAAATAGTTATTCCAGTGTACTCCCTGCTATAGTTATGCTAATATAAAGGTATCTTATATTCCAAGATAGTTTCTTGTTCTCAGCATTGATTGTCTGTGCTTGTATGTAAAGATTCTAGGGTAATGTATAGTTTTAATAACCCCCTTTGATCGCCTGAGTTTGCACAAAACAAATACCAGATTATGCTTGCTTTTTATGTGCCGACTCTATTTCTGGTTTTATTTCTCTATAAATAAGGAGCTAAGCTCTAGTTATGTATGCCTAAATGCCTGCAAAGAGGGATTTGATTCCAGAAGTTGTTGTTGTAATGCAGTTAGGTCTGATGTTCTGCTAGCAAATTCCATTTTGAATCATTTTAATGTAGGAAAGGAAAATAAACTGTGAAAGTTAGCTGTTCCTGGTGTTCAGAATAACCTGCTTTTTTCCTCCACTCTGTATTTTATGAAGGAAGGAGTCTAAAAAGAAACATTTTTTTTAGCTATTCCCAGGGAAATGGAAGTGCATGGTCTGATTCTGCCTCTTATAAGAAAAAAGTAATAAATAAATCTCATGGTTTGCCTAGGAGCCTGTAAAGCCTTATCCTGTTTAGTAAATCTCAAGTTTGGTCTGTGTTATCTGACAGGTGAGTTCATAAATAGCAGTGCCGGGAATGGATGTGTTCGTTGTACCTGGTGGTTTTACTGTCATCTGCAACTTCAGGTGCTGAAATATCCTGATAAAATGAAAAGAGTTGCTCATAGTTTTTTACCTGCTTTTTCCTCCTTGACTTTTAATTGTTGCATTTTAGGCTGTGGCTTTTTTTAACATAGTGTTATCAGACTTTCATGTCTCTGGAGGCAATATGCTTTTTCCCTGTTTCTTAGAGGCAAAGAGCCACCTCTTCAAATGTATGGCAAACTGCTGGGGAAATCATTAAATCTGGACCTGGTATTTTATTCAGGACTGTTAGTGACCCAGTTTTATTGGCTTCAAGTGAACTTTGCACAAGCTGAGTTGCTGCTTTTCCAGCCCTCTACCACTTCCCAACATTCCCATCTATTGGAGAAAATGATGTGCACCTTAGCAGAGCCATTGCCTTATTCAAACTCGTCCTTTTCCCTGCGGTGGACTGTCATTGGGTGTTCAGACAAAAAGGGTAATTCATTATGACCAAGTTGTCATTAGTAAGAATAAATTAGAGCAATTACAGTGTTATGTAGACCCAGAGCATCCTACATCCGTTGCTGTATTGGCCATGAATTATATGATTTAATGGAATTCTCCCAGCCCCCAAAACAGGAAAAAGCAGTGCTGGGGAATTAAAGCTTAATAGTTACATACAATCAAATGTTTAGCAGTCGTGAAAGGGATTTCATTTAAGTATAACCTGCAGGGCCAACCATAAAGACAGTGAGTAGTCAGCATATGTTCTTCAGGGACCTTCGTAACTGTAGTTCTGTTCACTTCCTTTAGCACTACTCTCTGTTTACCTGTGCTAGTTGTCAACATTTCCACATGCTACTCAGAGAATAAGTAGGTTTTGATGCGCATGAAGAATTTGTAATGCTAACGTTGAAACCTCTAAATGTCTCAAAAAATCATGATGATGTTTTAAAAGTTGTGAAAGCGATTGGGTTGGGGGTTTTGTCCTTTTCCTGGGACCCCAAGAAGGGTTTTGCACAGGGTCTCTGGTGTAATTTAGCTATTCTGAGGTGAATAGCCTTTAAAAAGTAGTGGAATGAGAATGGTGTAACAGCTGGAAAGAAAGTGAGAGATGGGTCAAGATACAATAATAAGTGGGGCAGGGCTGGAGAGAAGGAATGAAAAAGCTGTCTGGGGATACGAAAAAAAGAAATGGCAGAAAGACAGCAGGAGAGAAACAGAAAAAGTGAGAGAATTAAGAAATGTCTCTACCTGGCATCCAGCCCCAGGAGAGCTGTCCTAAAAATGAGGTGCATAAATAGGCTATGTCACTTCTCCTGGCCATTTACTCAGATGTATATGTTTTATTAAAGTCCGAATAATTTCCTACAGTTACGTTCAAACACTGCATCTATGCTTGCCACCCCTTGAAACCTGGCAGGATTGCTTTTGAGACTCACAGGAGACCCTGACTCCTCTTATCTTACATATTTATTGGCAAGTATATGTGACTTTCAATTAATCTGTATTGGGTGTATGTACAGGGATGAGTCTACACATACATGTGGATCCTCAAGAGTGCACAAAGCTGTGCCACAAGGAGGGCAGGCAGCGTTTGTACGGTTGGGTTGTGTAACTCTTTTCCTAACAAGCACAGATCATCTCTCCAGTTCTTTGCCTTGAATCATGCAGTACTACAGTTATCGTTGATTATTGCCTGTGAAGTTGAACATATGGTCCTAAAAGGGTTCTAAATGATTTTGTTTTCTGTTTTATTGTTATCCATCTGATACATACAACCAGGCAGCATAAGGCACTTGATTCTCTTCACCAATCCCTTGTGCACAGTATTGAAAGAATTCAAAGCAGTGCATATTTTAGCTGTCCTTTAGAGATGAATCATTGCTGTTTATGCTTCATGCAGAAGCTGGGAAACAGATTTCTGCATATATATGATATTTTGCTTGCAAGTCGGTGTTTAAAACTACAGTTACATGTGATTTAAATCTAAATTATTCTCCATTTGTTTAAATCTGAGATGAATTTTTAATTAGCTATCAGCAGTAAATCTGAAGGGAATGAGGGAGATGCTATAAACTTGGCTTTTTAACCATTTCAATATAATCTCTTACCTGAAGAAAAAAGTCAAGATTTAGAGCAATGTCTTTCTAAGTGGATGTACCCACAACCCTGAAAACATCTTCAATGGGAATTCACAAAACTCTCTCAGCTGCTATCCTCACTTTGATTTAGGCTGAGGATTCAGTGTTAAAGGTAAAATATTGCCCTGGAGAAGTCAGGGATGGAGCTGGTACTAACAGAAAAAACGTTTTACTCCTCTGTCCATGTATCCATATGGACAGCTGAGCAACAGAATTCTGCTTTTGAGCAATAGTAAGTCAACATACACAGCCTGACCATACCTGATCAGTGTCTCACATACATATATTTATATATGTACGCTGTGCTTCTGGGAAACTCTGTATCCATATATTTGCCTTTCCGCAGTGAGGTTCCCAACTTGTCCTTATTTATTTATTTATTTATTTATTTTCCCTTCTTTAGTCAAATGCCAGATAGTGGTTAAGGAAACTGGATAAATCACAGGAAAAAACTTCTGTCCCTCTGCTTTCATAGGGAAGTCACTGTAAAGCCTTTTTTAACTTATGTACAGTATTGTGTTATCTGCGTCTTTTCCTCACTGTAATCTCTTTTTCTGTGTCACTTATTAAAAATTCTGACTTTTAAACAGCTACATAAATTTCTTCAAACATCTCCTGACTCAAAAGAAAGGGAGGAAGGGATTAAATTGAATGCTCAAGCTTCATTCCATCGTCTCACAGAAGTGTTCAGATAAACTGTGAAATAAATCTTACTGTCCTGTCAGGTCATTTCAATAGCTCTGATATTATTTATGGTCTCATCTGTATAATCCTCGCTCAGAAGTAATTGGAAAGTTCCCCTTCATGCTCCCCCCCAGCCAGCTTGCATGATCTTTAGAAGCAAAAAGTGCAAATGCTTTTACTTAACTTCAGCTCAGATAAGGGGCAGGGATCACGCAGCAGGAGTGCATGGTTATTCTCAAATGATGTTAATGTTGAATGAAGTAAAAACTTCTGGAGATGATTCACCCCATTTCAGTTCTGTAGTAACAAAGCTGGAAGTGGGCTGCTGCTGCACAAGCTTTTCTGATACAGGATTTTTGAATATCCTTTGCAAATGTGATGCTGCGGGGAAAAGAGGTCCACTGGGAATGTCTGGTTCTCATTCTGCTTTGAGCTGTGAGATTTCAAAAGGCTTGGGGAAGGGGGTATCAGTTTGTTTGGGTTTTGCTCTATAGGTAGAGTTTTTTGAGAGAGAGAGAGAATTCCAGAGCAGCTGATAGTCCAGAGGAGAGCATAAGGGAAAGGAGGAGGAAAGCCTGCAAAATCTGGTGTTGTGGTTTAAACTCAGTCAGCCATAAATCAGAACCACACAGCTCGCTCTCTCACTCCCCCCTGCCTCCTGGAAGGATGGGAAGGAGAATCGAAAGAATGTAACTCTCACGGGTTCAGATAAGAGCAGTCCAGTAACTAAGGTATAACACAAACCACTACTGCTACCACCGATAATAATAATGATAAGGGAAATAACAAGGGA